>CM071718.1:34402850-34417675 GCA_036630335.1 Physaria fendleri | reverse complement strand
ATATCAATAAAGTTTCTCTGGGTTCTTGGAGCTTTATCTCCAAATCCATGTCGATTCTCTTCTGATAACTCATTTGCTTCAAATTCAATAAAGAGTAAGACTTTACTCGTCGAAATTGCCATCTTCAGACACGTCTTGCCTGATCCTACCAACCGCGACATCATCTTTATTAGAGGCATCCAGGTGCTTCCTTCAGTAGTTCCTTAGCTGTGTTCTGATAATTTGGAGTCATAAAAACTGTCATAAAAAGAGAACTTGATCATAAGATTCTTTTAGTCGTCCAAACAGAACCACAAAACATACTTGCTCTAAAGAAGAACTACAAGTTTAAAGAGAGTTCCAAACTTTCAGCTGACTATAAAATTATCCAAAGTTCCAAACCTATTTACACTATTAGGAAACACACAATACCAATGCTTTAAAGCTTATAACAGGTTCAGTAGAAAACTATACAAACCTATTTACCTCATCAAGGGGATTCTCAAACTGGAGATTCACACTCTATTCACACTGCTCAAGAGCATGCATAACTGGAAGACGTATAAATGTAGCTGTTACTTTTACTTATGTGCTATTCTGTGAAGATCAAGAAAGTGGTGTGAGACCTCTCAACACTTTCAACATCTTGGACAGAATAACACGGTTAAATAATCTCAAAAGTAGCACTTAACTCCCTCACCCAGATCTTTCTAACTCCCTCACCCAGATCTTTCTTGTCTACTTCACAAGTTTCATTTCCTCTTTGTTGTAACCATTGTCAACAATAGAAGCATACTGCAGAACAACATTAAAACAAACCCCATCAAATTACTCAAAAGGGATTTCAGAATCGTACAATTCGAAAACAAATTGTAAAATAAGCACAATGAGCAATTACCTGTTGGCTAAATATTGCATACAAGCCGGAGTTTTAGCCAATGCATAAGAAGAAGAAGCAAAATCATTATTCAGCACAATTATCAAACATCTCAGTCAAAGAAGGCTGAGATGGAAACAAAACCTGGGGAGTTGCTGCACAAGCTCCTCCATAGCTGCAGCATCAGCACCAGCACCACTAGCTGCTTGATATGTACTGATCAGAATTCTCTTCACCTATAAGAATCAAACACTATTAAGAGTACAAAAGTTTGAAAATTTGGATGGTTTCCATTGATCCCCATCAAAATTAAAACCAAGATGAATTCAAAATAAGAATCAAACCTTTGCATGATGATGAAGAGGCGTAACAGCCATCATTCTCGGCAATTGAAGGCAACGATCCCCATCAAAATTAAAACCAAGATGAATTCAAAATAAGAATCAAACCTTTGCATGATGATGAAGAGGCGTAACAGCCATCATTCTCGGCAATTGAAGGCAACGCGTTTCCCTGGGGAGCTTTTCGATGCAAGCATCTCCACGGAGCTATAAGGGAAGTCTCCATAATCATTATTAAGCACAATTATCAAACATCTCAGTCAAAGAAGGCTGAGATAGAAACAAAACCTGGGGAGTTTGATGCACAAGCTCCTCCATACCTGCAGCATCAGCACCAGCACCACTAGCTGCTTGATATGTACTGATCATAAATATATTCACCTATAAGAATCAAACACTATTAAGAGTACAAAAGTTTGAAAATTTGCAGGTTTCCATTGATCCCAATCAAAATTAAAACCAAGATGAATTCAAAATAAAAATCAAACCTTTGCATGATGATGAAGAGGCGTAACAGCCATCATTCTCGGCAATTGAAGGCAACGCGTTTCCCTGGGGAGCTTTTCGATGCAAGCATCTCCACGGAGCTATAAGGGAAGTCTCCATAACGCCAACGGTGGCGAGAAATGACGCAGAGTCTTGGAGAGACATTTTCAATCTTGCTGAGAAGTATTTGGGTTTACGCTGAGTGGAATGCGAGAGAGAAAATGAGTTTGGGGAATTTGATGAGTAAACATCGCCATTATCGCGGCCGTGAGGAAGAAGAGGTGAAAAATAGAGATTTTATAAGTGGTTCAGGACTTTTAAACTGATAGTGAAATCACCAACAACTTCAAAAACTCAAAAACAGCAGGCTTTTTAATTTTAATAACCTGAAACAGCAGGACTTTTGAAACTGATCATTCACCAGATTTATTATATCCACTCAACTCTCTCATCTATTTAATTTTCCTTTTGGAATCTAAAGCAGTTGGCATATTCTTTGCCAAATTCCATTTATGAGATATTGATCCTGGTTTTAGCCTAAACTTGGAATATTACAACAAAAGACATTATTGTTTGTAGAAAGTAAGTTTTGGTCTGTTAAACATTATTGTTCGTTAGAGTTACAGGAGCAGGCTGAGGAATAATAACATCTTGGATTAATGTGAGCTTAGCTTTGCCACCAAATTCTTCAGGCAAAGACTCTACACCAATCTCCTCCACGAACTTTCTCTGTTCTTCTTCATCCTTTACTATCACAATCTATACAACAACAAAACCATAATTGAATTGATGTTCTTGATTGCTTAAGAACCACTGGAGATAGATACACATCAAGAGAAGATTAAAGATCAAACCTTTTCTTGAGTTGCTTTATCTAAAAACCGGCAGACGAATTTCCATACTGAGACGAAGAATCCCGGCATATGCAAGATGTAGCATTTTGCGGGAGAACAGTTTCAAAATTTGTAAAAGATGAAATCTTTTTGTTGTGTGTGATCTATTGTTTCAGAGAGAAGGAAGGTAGAGGCTTACTTGTAAGAATTGAAAGCCTGTGATCAATCCACGAGCATCAATGTTCTTGTATGTAATGTTTGACAGATCAATAAGGCCTACTAACTTCTCATCTCCAACTTCTTTGTCCTTGATGCCACTGAAACATATGAACCAGCAAAAGCTTGTTACAAAACCGATGAACCAAAAGCTTATTGAAGTGTTTTACCTTGCGATTGTCTTGTCTAGCACATAAATAATGAACTCTGTAACACCAAACACAACCAAATATCAGCTCATAGATAAACCTTAAGTCAAATGAACCAAACACAACACATGTAAGAAGCTGAATACAAAAAAATAGTCAAAGTCTTAAACAAGTAAGAGGTCATTACTCTTGAAGTTAGCTGGATCTTTAGAAGGAAAATGCTTAGAGGTTATGACAAGTACTAAAGGGTGTCCGGATTTTGTTGGACCCTGAAGAAAAATCTTTTTGGTTTCCAATTCATCCTTCACTTCTGAATCAGGGATGAATCCAGTTGGAGGAAGCATGGAGGCTCTCCACTTTTGCCAATCTACAAACATCTTTGCAGCCTTGTCTGGGTTCATTGATCTTGCCACCAAGAACCTCATCAATGTTGGTTCACCATAACCCTTTCAGAGGAAACAACAACAAAAACCCATTGGATCATATTTTTCTGATTATGATTGCCGTCTGACTTAAAATTTTCACTATTGTTAGGGTTTCCAATGGGAGACTCAAACTAATCAGAAGAATTATCATGAAAAATGAGACAGATGATAGAACCCATCAAAATCAATTACAGTGAAACAGATGAAAGAGAGAAAGGATACAAATCTTGATTACCTCTGTGGAAGAAGAGAGTTTCTCTACAGATTTTCTGAACTGGGTCAAGGCAAGTTCTTGGCTTTCTTCCATGATCTTTTGGCTCTCAGATCGTCAAAACTCACAGATAAGTAAAGAGCCTTTTGTGTCCATACGCACGAAAAAGCCGGTTGAAAAAGTAAAGAACTTTGCTGTTGACAGAGACCAAGACGAAACCAAAGGAAGAAACAGACAATGTATTGAGTACTTGTCTCTACGATAAGTAAGATAGTAACCTTCCCCCAAATTCGCTGCAATAAATGGGATCTGGAATTTGAAGGACTCTTCTGTTTCTGTCTCTCTTTGACGTTTGTTTACTTTGAGGATTAAAAAAACTTATCACAGCTGTGAGATTTCATGACTTTTACTCCCATTATCCCGGATCTTAGGGATTGCCCCAATCAAAATTAAAACCAAGATGAATTCAAAATAAAAATCAAACCTTTGCATGATGATGAACGGGCGTAACAGCCATCATTCTCGGCAATTGAAGGCAACGCGTTTCCCTGGGGAGCTTTTCGATTCAAGCATCTCGACGGAGCTATAAGGGAAGTCTCTATAACGCCAACGGTGGCGAGAAATGACGCAGAGTCTTGGAGAGACATTTTCAATCTTACGGAGAAGTATTTGGGTTTACTCTGAGAGGAAGGCGAGAAAGGAAATGAGTTTGTGGAATTTGATGAGTGAACATCGCCATTATCGCCGCCGTGAGGAAGAAGAGGTGAAAAATAGAAAAATGCGGTTCAGGACTTTTAAACTGATAGTGAAGTGAAATCACCAACAACTTCAAAAACTCAAAAACAGTAGGCTTTTTAATTTTAATAACCTGAAACAGCATGATTTTTGAAACTGATCATTCACCAGATTTATTATATCCACTCAACTCTCTCATCTCTTTAATTTCTTCTTTTGGAATCTAAAGCAGTTGGCATATTCTTTGCCAAATTCCATTTATGAGATATTGATCCTATTTATGAGATATTGATCCTGGTTTTAGCCTAAACTTGGAATATTACAACAAAAGACATTATTTGTAGAAAGTAAGTTTGGTCTGTTAAACATTATTGTTTGTTAGAGTTACAGAAGCAGGCTGAGGAAGAATAACATCTTGGATTAATGTGAGCTTAGCTCTGCCACCAAACTCTTCAGGCAAAGACTCTACACCAATCTCCTCCTCGAACTTTCTCTGTTCTTCTGCATCTTTTACAATCACAATCTATACAACAACAAAACCATAATTGAATGGATGTCTTGATTTTGCCTAAGAACCACCGGAGATAGATACACATCAAAGGAAGATTAAAGATCAAACCTTTTCTTGAGTTGCTTTGTCTAAAAAGCGACAGACGAATTTCCATACGGACACAAAGAATCCCGGCATATGCAAGATGTAGCATTTTGCGAGGCGCTCCGGGTAGTAAGACTGGAGAAAAGTTTCAAAACTTGTAGAAGATGAAACCGTTTTGTTGTGTGTGATCTATTGTTTCAGAGAGAAGGAAGGGAGAGGCTTACTTGTAAGAATTGAAAGCCAGTGATCAATCCACGAGCATCAATGTTCTTGTATGTAATGTTTGACAGATCAATAAGGCCTACTAACTTCTCATCTCCAACTTCTTTGTCCTTGTATGTAATGTTTGACAGATCAATAAGGCCTACTAACTTCTCATCTCCAACTTCTTTGTCTTTGATGCCACTGAAACATATGAACCAACAAAAGCTTGTTACAAAACCGATGAACCAGAAGCTTATTGAAGTGTTTTACCTTGCGATTGTCTTGTCTAGCACATAAATAATGAACTCTGTAACACCAAACACAACCAAGTATCAGCTCATAGATAAACCTTAAGTCAAATGAACTAAACACAACACATGTAAGAAGCTGAAAAGAAAAAAAAGTCAAATTAAGTCTTAAACAAGAGAGAGGTGATTACTCTTGAAGTTAGCTGGATCCTTAGAAGGAAAATGCTTAGAGGTTATGACAAGTACTAAAGGGTGTCCGGATTTTGTTGGACCCTGCAGAAAAATCTTTCTGGTTTCCAATTCATCCTTCACTTCTGAATCAGGGATGAATCCAGTTGGAGGAAGCATGGAGGCTCTCCACTTTTGCCAATCTACAAACATCTTTGCTGCCTTGTCTGGGTTCATTGATCTTGCCACCAAGAACCTCATCAATGTTGGTTCACCATAACCCTTTCAAAGCAAACAAACAACAAAAACCCATTGGATCATATTTTTCCGATTATGACTGTCATTTGACTTAAAATTTTCACTATTGTTAGGGTTCCCAATGGGAGACTCAAACTAATCAGAAGAATCATTATGAAAAAAAATGAGACAGATGATAAAACCCATCAAAATCAAATTACAGAGTTTTCTCAATTTATAAAGATACATGAAAGACAGAAAAGGATACAACTTTTACCTCAGTGGAAGAAGAGAGTTTCTCGACAGATTTTCTGAACAGGGTCAAGGCAAGTTCTTGGCTTTCTTCCATGATCTTTTGGCTCTCAGATCGTCAAAACTCACAGATAAGTAAAGAGCCTTTTGTGTCCATACGCACGAAAAAGCCGGTTGAAAAAGTAAAGAACTTTGCTGTTGACAGAGACCAAGACGAAACCAAAGGAAGAAACAGACAATGTATTGAGTACTTGTCTCTACGATAAGTAAGATAGTAACCTTCCCCCAAATTCGCTGCAATAAATGGGATCTGGAATTTGAAGGACTCTTCTGTTTCTGTCTCTCTTTGACATTTGTTTACTTTGAGGATTAAAAAACTTATCACAGCTGTGAGATTTCATGACTTTTACTCCCATTATCCCGGATCTTAGGGATTGCGTCAAAACCCCCGTACGCCGCCGTCTCCATTGATCCCGACCCAGACCCTCCACCACAGAAATCAGCCTCCCCTTCGAGATTTCTTTGGTCAAGTCTCTTTGCTGATTCTGCTTCCTTCAATGCCCCCTCTTCCTCACCATCATATCTCCCAGACGGCACTCCGGTTGTGCTTGCCCCGCCGTCGGTTATTCTCAAAGCGAGTTCCACCTGGGCAGGCCATATCCTCTGTCGATTCTTGGGTGAACCTTCATCCCCGGCAAAGTTTTATAGTGATCTAAATCGGATTTGCGGAAAACATGGTGACATTTCGGTTCGAAGGTTCTCATCCGGCACCTTCCTTGTCTATATTCCTTCCGTCGGAACCAGGAAATGGATACTCCAGACGGGTTTGTGGTCCTCCGCCACGGTGTCTTTCGTCGTCTCTGAATGGTCAGTCAATCCCTCTCTCGCTCCTCCGTCCAAACTTACATCTCCACCACTGTTCTCACTATCAGTGGAATCCCGCCACAACTCTGGTCTCATGAAGTAGTCGCACGAATCGCGGGTGGTGTAGTGAAGCTAATCCCGAATACTCGATCCTCCCTCCCTCGTTCCTCCCTGGGTACGGCAACGATTCGAGCTATAGTCCCTCTCGGATCTCCTCTTTCTCCCTCCGTCCTTGTCAAAGATTCAAAATGGTGATTCGGTTCTTGTCTCGATCGATTATGGCAAGCTCCCTCACCTCTGCCCTACCTGCAACTCCTACGGTCATCAATCACATCGATGTCCGTCGCGAAGTGCATCTGTCGCTCTCACCGGTCAACATTTCTCTTCTCGAGCCGTCACCAGAATCACCGAGGCGACATCACCAAACCCTAATCTCAGCCCAATGCAAGTTCAGGCCCAGGCCCATGACGAAAATATATTGCAACTCCAAGATCCACCAAATAACCCGATGGGCCAAAAGAATCTCGAGCCCATCAGTCCAGCTTCTCCATCAGCCGCCGAAATGGATGTTGATCGTCCTCCATCCACCGTAGCCGAGCTTCCTAAACTGCAGCAGTCTTCTTCTCCGGTTAAACCACTCTCACAAAATCCACAATCACAACCCATGTCCCAAGCAAAACAAGATTCACAGAGCAACCCTGCACCTCCCTCGTCGGAAACTCACTCGGAACAGGTACCATCCTCAAATTCTCCTGCACCTCCCTCGTCGGAAACTCACTCGGAACAGGTACCATCCTCAAATTCTCAAACTGATGATCTGACGATGCTAGATCCTTTAGTTACCCATGTAACACCCGCACTCCCATGTGATCAAACAACCCATCAGGCTGAAAACGCCAATCATACTTCCCCTTCAGTAGATCAAACCAAGTTTGACTTCCCCCCATCTCCGAGTCACGCTCTAAACCTTTATATCCTTCCCTCCTCTGCATCCCAATCTACTATTGTAATTTCACAAGATCAACTTCCAGTGGCAACATCTCCAACAAGTAAAAGGAAAGGCAGCAGAGACAAAAGGAAGGCAAAATTCGACGCAAAATCTTCATTACGATGCATACCGGTAAATCATCAGTTCAAGCCGAAGGGAGTCGTTGAGAAACACCGTAAGAAAGCTAACAACGACCAAGTGCCAACCGATGAAGAAGTCCATCAATGTCTTCATGAATTGCATTCAGACATGAAAGACAAACTTTACTATGATGCTCTTGATGCTCACAAAGTTCTTCGGAATCTGGAGTCTAAAAACCATGAAACTGAAGCGACGTAACCAAGGCTTCACTTCTATGGAAAAATAACATAGAAGACACCTAATCTAGTCTCATCTTTTTATAAATTCTTGTTTGGTCTAACATTGTATGAACTCAAATCTATATAATATATAAATATGAAAGCCTTTAACAAAAAAAAAAAAAAAGAAGCTATTTGAATAAGTATTTACGATTTCATAGGTTTAAGATTTTATTTATGGTTTTGTTAATAAACTATAATTGTAAAATCTATCAATCTAATATTAGTGAAAATTTAACTTTTAAAATCTATTATATGAGTAAAAAATGTATATATCGGTATTTGATTTTTTTTTCTAAAATTAAAAAGAAAAAGTCATTAAAATATTATAATCAAATAACTATATTTGAATCAATTGATTAATTGACGGATTCCGTGCATCGCACGGGATAATCAAATCTAGTATATATATATAACGAAGAAAAATAATAATAATTTGGTCGCTATTTGGTCGCTTGATTAAGAGTTTCAGCAAACTTGATATGTATAAGAATAAAGCAGAAAAACTTGACAGTTCATTCGTTAATTAGCTTTCTATTAGAGTTGTCCCGTGCTATTGCACGGATTTATATTTCTTAAAAAACTATAATTTATATTTTAATTTTTCTTTCTTCAAAAAATAATGTATAAATTTAGTAACTCAAAACATTTATATTAATATATTTGTAATTAATGGTAACAATCATATATTGTTATCTCTTTAAAATAAATTAATTTTTTTTTTGAATTATGATAATTAATGACAATGGCAAATTACATAATATTCAAAGAAAATGAAGGTTTTTTTTGAATGGGTACTTCACAAATATTCACCGTAAGAAGATCTTCATTAAAAAAAAATAAAAATACTTTAACCCTGTTTTCAAAATAAAACAAAAAAAAAAAGAATGATTAAAAAGAACATAAGCCGGTTTTGTAGTGGTAGTGAAATTAGTAAATTACCAACATCTTCAAAAGTCAAAAACAGCAGGCTTTTTAGTTTTAATTAGCAGAACAGCAGGGTGTTTGAAACTGGTCATTCACCAAATTTAGTATATTCACCTAACTTTCTCATCTGTTTAATTTCTTCTTTTGGAAACTAAAGCAGATTGGCAAATTCTTTGCCAAATTCCATTTAGGAGACGTTGATCCTGTTTTTACCTTAACTTGGAATATTACAACAAAAGACATTATTTTGATCCTGTTTTTACCTTAACTTGGAATATTACAACAAAAGACATTATTGTAGAAAGTAAGTGTGGTCTGTTAAACATTATTGTTTGTTTGAGTTACAGAAGCAGGCTGAGGAAGAATAACATCTTGGATTAATGTGAGCTTAGCTCTGCCACCAAACTCTTCTGGCAAAGACTCTACACCAATCTCCTCCTGGAACTTTCTCTGTTCTTCTGCATCCTTAACAATCACAATCTATACAATAACAAAACCATAATTGATGTTCTTGATTACTTAAGAACCACAGGGAGATAGATACGCAAGAGAAGGTTAAAGATCAAACCTTTTCTTGAGTTGCTTTGTCTAAAAACCGGCAGACAAATTTCCATACGGACACGAAGAATCCAGGCATATGCAAGATGTAGCATTTCGCAGGCGCTCCGGGTAGTAAGACTGGAGAAAAGTTTCAAAACTTGTAGAAGATGAAACCGTTTTGTTGTGTGTGATCTATTGTTTCAGAGAGAAGGAAGGGGAGATGGTTACTTGTAATAATTGAAAGCCAGTGATTAATCCACGAGCATCAACGTTCTTGTATGTAATGTTTGACAGATCAATAAGGGCTACTAACTTCTCATCTCCAACTTCTTTGTCTTTGATGCCACTGAAACATATGAATAAACAAAAGCTTGGAACATAACGGATGAACTATAAACTTATTGAAGTGTTCTGTGTTTCAGTAATGTGTAAACACCTTGCGATTGTTTTGTCTAGCGCATATATAACAAACTCTGTAACACCAAACACAAACAAATATCAGCTCATAGATCACCTCAAGTCAAATGAACCAAACACAACACATGTAAGAAGGATTACTCTTGAAGTTAGCTGGATCCTTTGAAGGAAAATGCTTAGAGGTTATGATAAGTACTAAAGGGTATCCAGATTTTGTTGGACCCTGAAGAAAAACCTTTTTGGTTTCCAATTCATCCTTCACTTCTGAATCTGAGATGAATCCAGTTGGAGGAAGCATGGAAGCTCTCCACTTTTGCCAATCTACAAACATCTTTGCTGCCTTGTCTGGGTTCATTGATCTTGCCACCAAAAACCTCATCAATGTTGGTGTCCCATAACCCTTTCATAGAAAACAACAACAGAAACCAATTAGATCATATTTTTCTGATTATAATTGCCATTTGACTCAAAAATTTTCACTATTGTTAGGGTTTCCAAGGGGAGACTCAAACTAATCAGAAAGGATACAACTTTTGGTCAAGAAACTAAAGGATACAGCTTTTGATTACCTCTGTGGAAGAAGAGAGTTTCTCGACAGATTTTCTGAACTGGGTCAAGACAAGTTCTTGGCTTTCCTCCATAAGATCTTTTGGCTCTCAGATCGTCTCAAAATTCACAGATAAATAAAGAGCCTTATGTGGCCCGTACATAAGCACGATAAGTCGGTTGAAAAAGTAAAGAACTTTGATGTTGACAAGACCAAGAAGCCAAAAGAAGAAACAGACAATGTACTGAGTACTTTGTAAGAACTTTGATGTTGACAAGACCAAGAAGCCAAAAGAAGAAACAGACAATGTACTGAGTACTTTGTCTTTACGGTAAGTAGATAGTAACCTTCCCCAAAATTCGCTGCAATAAATGGGCAGCTGGAAGTTGAAGGACTCTTCTGTTTCTGTCTCTCTTTGACATTTGTTTTCTTTGAGGATTAAAAAACTTATCACAGATGGTGATGATTTCATGGCTTTTACTCCTGTATCCCGGATCTTAAGGATTACATTACATCACTGAATTCAATGCTATAAGATCTATTCATTTAAAACTATGTAGAGCGAGTCAATGCCACTAAACTAACCCATCTTTTTAAATGATTAAATCTGCTGAATTTTATAGTTCAACAAGGGTTCTATATTTATGGGCCGGAAGACAAAAGTAAAATAAAAAAAGTTTTATGGGCTATAAGATCCATTAATAAAATAGATTAGAAATTGAATCTCAAGTAGACGATTAACGATTTGAAAACCCTAAACTGCTGTTGTCTTCTTCAAGTGCACTAATGGCGGCGGAGAGATCGTTCATCACTTTTGGAGGGAAAGGATCTTCGCTATCTTCTTCATCTGTTTACAAGGTTTCTTGTGGTGTCGCTAATGTACGAATTGATTCGTCTGCGATCGAGAGATTCTCCTCTAAAAACACTCCATCGATCAAAAGAAGCTCATTTGGTTTTCCTGAAGGATTGACGAACGAAGAAATTCGAGCTTCTTTGGCTGTGCTCTTAAATAAGCTTATTTTATCAACTTCTGGTGCTCCCTCTTCCTCCACCGCTCGTTCTGATCTTCCGATTAAGATTGTGGACATTTTGAATTCGAAGGCTGAGTGTTTAGAATTGGGTGAGATTGATGTTACAGAAGGGGAAAATATTGTGTTGGAGAAGTCTTGTGCTTCATTGATTGGACTCTGTTCGATTATAGATCACAAATCGAACACACTTTCCCAGATTGTGGATTCTATTGCTGCTTTGAGTTGTGAGGTTTCAAAGGCGGATATAGCTTCGTTCAGCTCGTTGGATTCCGGAGATGGTATTGGTGACAAAGACGTGATTGAAGGCGGATATAGCTTCGTTCAGCTCGTTGGATTCCGGAGATGGTATTGGTGACAAAGACGTGATTGGTGTAGCTGGTGATCTCAAGGTTTTGCTTAACGGACAAAGACGTGATTGGTGTAGCTGGTGATCTCAAGGTTTTGCTTAACGGGTACAAAGGCGCAGGGAAACTAGAAATCGAAGAGATATCGAAAATTCCTTGGATCCATGGAAAATTCAGGTCTGTAGTGAAAAGCTTGCATTCAGATGCTCGTAGAGAATTGAACTCAGGAGTTAAAGGAGGCAAAACTGGGTCTGGAAACACTGGGATTAGTGACTCTTTAGGTACAACATTGGCACCTTTGTCAACCGCGATTAAAAATTTAGGAGTAGGTTCATTCCTTCGAGCGAAGCTTTGTTTTGAGTCATTTGCGAAAGAGAATCTGTTTCTGAGTAATGGTTTGTCTGAAGTGTTTGAAGTGAGCTGTGTTGAGTATGAAAATCTGAAGAATAGCTATAAGTTAGCTTGTAATGCTCAGTTGGATGATGATTACTGCAGTTTTGCTCACGAACTGAATGTGTCCCTGGGAATAGTATGGAGACTTGTTGGTTTTGAGGCAGTTGCTGCCTTTTTTGCTCTTGCTGGTGGAGAATTGTTTGTTCAGAAGAGCGGAGATGCAGACAAAGAGGAGGCAAAGACTGATAAGAAAAAGAAGAAGAATGAGAAAAAAGCAGTTTTGGGGAAGGGGACAAGTGTAATTATCCAGTTTATCAAAGATAGATTGGCGAGTACTGAGACAGCAAGTGATGATGACAAGAAGAATTCATTGAAGAAATGGGTGGAGCAAATCAAAAACCTTATCAACCCTGAGGGTTATGATTTTGAGACCTTCTTAGATAAAGTGAAAGAGATAGTAGAAAGTAACGAAAACAGGAGGCTTCCGAGATAAAGTGAAAGAGATAGTAGAAAGTAACGAAAACAGGAGGCTTCCGAAGCTTCCAAAGGGAACTCGGGATTTTGCTAAAGAACAAATGGCAGTTCGAGAAAAAGCATTTTCAATCATACAAAACGTTTTCAAGAGGCATGGTGCAACTGCACTTGATACTCCTGTTTTTGAATTGAGAGAGACCCTAATGGGGAAGTATGGAGAAGATTCGAAATTGGTTTATGATATTGCTGATCAGGTAAAACTTATTTAGGATGCAGTGATTCGAATCAGTTTATTTGATGATTATTTTTCAGAATTCCTGCTCATACTGTATATATACACTAATTGCAGGGTGGAGAGCTTTGCTCTTTACGATATGATTTAACTGTCCCGTTTGCACGGTATGTGGCTATGAATGGACTCACATCATTCAGAAGATACCAAATAGCAAAGGTATACAGAAGGGATAATCCAGCTAAAGGGAGATCCAGAGAGTTTTATCAGTGTGATTTTGATATTGCTGGTTTGTTTGAACCAATGGGACCTGATTTTGAAATTGTCAAAATCTTAACTGAACTTCTCGATGAATTGGAGATTGGAGATTATCAGGTTGAAACTGAATCACCGGAAGTTACTTGATGGAATGCTGGAGATATGTGGAGTACCACCTGAGAAATTCAGAACAATCTGCTCGAGTATAGACAAGTTAGACAAGCAATCGTTCGAGCAAGTGAAGAAAGAAATGGTGGAGGAGAAAGGCTTATCTTCAGAGATTAGACAAGCAATCGTTCGAGCAAGTGAAGAAAGAAATGGTGGAGGAGAAAGGCTTATCTTCAGAGATAGCAGACAGAATTGGCAAGTTTGTTAAGGAGAAGGGTGCTCCTCTTGAGCTACTGTCTAAACTGAGAGAAGAAGGGAGTGAGTTCTTAACCAACCAGTCATCAAGAGAAGCACTTGATGAGCTGAGTATTATGTTTGAAGCTCTTGAAAGATCAAAGTGCAGTCATAGAATAGTCTTTGATCTAAGTCTAGCTAGAGGTCTTGATTACTATACAGGCGTCATCTTTGAAGCCGTTTGTATAGGAGCAGAGGTTGGATCAATTGGTGCTGGTGGACGATATTACTATACAGGCGTCATCTTTGAAGCCGTTTGTATAGGAGCAGAGGTTGGATCAATTGGTGCTGGTGGACGATATGATAACCTTATAGGAATGTTTGGAACAAAGCAAGTCCCATCTGTTGGGATGAGCCTTGGAATCGAGCGTGTGTTTAACATAATGGAAGAACTTAACGAGAAACAGAAACAAGTGATTAGACCAACAGAGACACAGGTTTTGGTAAGCATAATGGTTGATAACAAACTAGGAGAAGCAGCTGAATTGGTAAGTAAGTTATGGGGAGCTAAGATAAATGCAGAGTATCTTGTAAGCAAAAGGAAGACAAAACATTTTGATCGTGCTAAAGAATCAGGGATTCCATGGATGGTAATGGTAGGAGAAAAGGAACTAAGTGGAGGTGTTGTGACATTGAAGAAGGTTGTTAAAGGAAGTGAAGAGGAGATTAAAGACGTTTCTAGAGATAGTTTCGTTGCAGAATTGTTAAAACGTCTCTGATGAAAAAGGTTACAAACCACACTCCCTCCTTGTTGAATTCTCTTTTTACTATCTTTGAATCTCATCGAAAGATTTGATTGATGTTTTTGGAAATTAGAAGAGATTTTTAATGTTAAATGCAAATTTTCACAACAACCATATAATATAAACACACAGAAGAGCAAACTTCGATAGAAGAGCAAACTTCGATTATTACAAATATCTAAATGACAGATATGAATTACATAAAAAATAGTATAATCTTAGCGAGTCATGCCGCCTTGGTAGACCGGAGCACCCATCGCAACACCACCTTGGTTCTGCTGTCTCTCTGCGTTCCCAGCCCATCCTATATTTTACAATTTTTTATATTATTTTTTTCCAATGAAAAAAAC
>CM071718.1:34360938-34383024 GCA_036630335.1 Physaria fendleri | reverse complement strand
TGGTCTTCAGATCTCCTTTCGCCCTAAAAAGTCTTTAAAAGAAAAGAAAAGGAAACAAAACTGAACAAAAAACACTTAAAAACTGGACAAATGATCGGTATATCAAATAACATTATAAGCATCCAAGGCATTAAGCAGTTCTTCAGCCGAGCGAGCGAAGATGTCCGCTAGAACTTCGTCATCAAGGTCGTCCAGTAGTTGGAGATTGTTCAAATTCAAAGCAACCTGCAAAAGAAAGAGAAACAATAGTTAAAAAAAAACTAAATCACACCAAGCCTGCCAAAAGAAAATAGGTTATATCAAGATTAAATTCAACATTTCATCAGTCCAATGTGCAAATTTTTTTTACAAATTTCTTGTTTTGCACATTGTAACGGGTACGGGTACGGGAACGGGGACGAAAAACGGCATACTAAAAGTTAGAGGGTACGGGTACGACAAAGATATATCATTGTAGAAATAAAAAGTTTTCGTTCAAAAATTGCACTGTATATATTTCTCAAAAATTAAAACAGCAAGCAAGTAAGCGACGACAACCTTCATTTTCTGTAAAATGAAAATAAATTGATAAGTAAAGAGAAAACTATATCGGAGGAGAAAGAGAACAAATAGAAATGGTTAGGAGTCGCTTACTGTGATAATCGATGGATCTCGTAGGGATTGAGATTAGGGTTTTGCAGACGGCGTAGTGAAGAAATAGTATTTGATTTGTTATATACAGTTAAGGTTTTTGTTTGTGGTTCAATTTAATGGGCTTTTGGAGGCTCAAAATTGTCAGGTTACGCAAAAAAATTGAATTTCTATCGAAGTTTCAGATCAAAACACATCGTTTCGAGTTTCTGACTGTTAAGTATGTCGGGACAGTACACAATACAACAAGCTGGGCAACTTCAAAAAGTTATGAAGGTCAAGATTTTGCTGATGAGCATGAAGAAGCTAGACATCAATTTGATTGCAAAGATTGAAGAAGACAAGAGAAGTGTGATGAAATAAGCAAGAGATAGATGAAGAAGAAGGAGAGGTAAGTAAATAAATAGAAGTCTATCCAACTGTAACATATGACCGTTGTGAAATGTCAACAGTAATTTCTTTTAAGGTGATTTATATATTATTTACTACACACATCTTCAAACACTTTTAAATCTAATGATGGGACGTATACATCAACATAAATTTACTAATCTTATTATTCTACATATATAACACAACGATTTGGTGTTATGCATTTGATAACGTTTAATCATTTTCGCAAAATATTGGAATTTGCATTTAATTTTGCTCATTTTACTACAAGTAGTATTATTTTAGCAACCAAAAGATGTTACAGACCATAAGCAGCATTGCAGTGTTTCAGCTGCCCAAAAAGATAATTACACACCATTTAGGAAAACATAAAAGCCCCAAGGGATAGGAAAACTGATGCCCAAATGTTTACTGGGAAGCTATATGGACACATGATAAGAGAGGTCTTGCAGAAGGAGCTCGAGTAGGCAAACACTCAACAAACCTAAAATCATGGATATGCAACCGAGGAAACTATGAGATTAAAGGAGCCCTCCAGAGATGAGTTGTGCTGACACTGCTCCGAAAGAAACAAAGACGACTTCGTTTAAAACAATTGCCCCGCTAAGCTAAGAAATGAGAAGAACTCGGTTTGTGCCATTCTTTTGCCATCACTATAGTTTCTTTTTGAAAATGGAGTATAATCAAATGAGCCATTGTAGAGGAACTTAAAGCCACTTTCTGTATTAGAAACTTAAATTCATGTATCAATTGGTTTTGATTCGCTTTTTTCAGGTTTTGAGTTTTTGGAATATCATTAAATATAACTAAAGTGTTGCAACAAAGAATTGCAGATAACAAACCAAGGCAACATTAAGGAGATAGAAACAGAAACAAAAAAACTGCATAAACTCTTCCGGAAACGTACAAGTAATCGAGTCAAGAGGTTATTGATACTCAGTTTTGGGAAGATTCAATGGACTGGAGTTCTTCACGAGTTTGCTGCACAAGTATTTTCTCAATAGCATCCGTGAAGTCTGATAAGTTTTGCCGCGTCTGTAAATCCAAGGAATTTGCTAGTTCCTGATTTTTCTCAATAGCATCCGTGAAGTCTGATAAGTTTTGCCGCGTCTGTAAATCCAAGGAATTTGCTAGTTCCTGATGTGTATTAATAAACCAAGACATAAAATCGTTAAACTTAGCAAAACCAATAACACATATATATGGCAATGTTGCAAATTTGTATTTGGTATTAGCCCTCGGCCATTGGCTTAATCATGTTATTGTATCTTCAGAGAAAGAACTAACATCATATCCTCGTTCATACCAAATCAAGAAGAATGTGTTGAGTTTGGAGAATCATGGTTTTACCTCAACTTTGCAAATAAGGCTCAGAGAAATTCCCTTAGACTGATTGTCAGAATTCTTGAGAGATGCAAGCTTTAATGGGGTTTTCAACAGGGGCCAACCATGGGGGACCTTTAAAAATGCATTAATGCTTCCAGCTATATGACCCACAATTGTTTCATCTTTCTCGTAATATTCGAACGTGTGCCTGTCATAGAGAACATGCAGTCATTTGGTTTGGTCATACAACTTAATGATAAGCTAGGAAAAAAAAAATTCATCTCTTAATCTACTGAAAAGAAGGCTCACCTGATTGTTTTTGAACTCTTCACAATATATTTTCTCAAAGTATTTGAAATAACTCTATCTTGCACTTTGGCTATAACCCACTCAACTGAAGATCTTGTGTCAAGTACTGCAGAGTGTAACCTTACCTGCCTGCGGTTTTAAGATATGTTATGATGGCACACTCTTTAAGATTTAAAACAGGCAAATTTGTGATGCTGATGTGTGTCAGTATTCAAGAATACCTTTCTAGCTTAGACATAAATTCAACTTATTGAAAATTATATGTAAAGGTTGGGTCTTACAGCTTCTTAGGTAGCTATCAACATATCATCTCCGATTTATTAATAGTCTTATAACTTGGGTACCAATACAATTCCAGATTGATAGGTAACACAAATTTCAGGATAGAGAACATAGAAAAGCTGGTGCACAAACCTGAAAGAATCAGCAGCCTCGATGATGTCTCCTATGTATACATCATTTGGAAATATCTGAGTGTGAACGTAAATTTCAATATTATTCACCAGTAGGGACAAGAAGCAATAAACAGTTTATCTAGATTTATGCAAAATTAAGACAAAACAAGTCAGCAATTAATGACAGAGAGCGTTCCTACCTCCAATTTTGTTATCTCTGTAGTTTTATCCTTGAGATAAATTAGCAACTCATGGATTGATTCAGATGGCTCAGTAGTTTGTTCAAGTTTGTGCTGTCCAAGCAAGCCATCTAGTTTTGGAATATATGTTTGCAGTTGGACCCTAATAAAGTTCCCATCATACTCGAGCACCTTCAAGCCTGTCAATGCATCTTCAACTTGTTCTGCAGCATCAAACCTAATGGTAGAATAAGTGAAGAATTCAGATGACGGCATAGTAAGGATATAAATCTGAAAACACGTCTAAATTACCTTTTACGTACACAATCCAGATCTTCCAGTGACTTGAGAATCATCCTCTTATCCTCAATCTGATTCTCAAGTTCAAACATCTGAAAATGGATGATTTGATGTTTAAAAAACTAAGCAGATAAGTGGTAGAGATACAATATTTTTTCTATCAAAACAGAAATGAGCACATCTTTGCACAAATAAAGCAAAAAAAAAGGCAAACAATGGCATGCAGACTGATGAAACACCGGAAAAAGACTTCTGGAAATATAGGTTGCAATAGAATTGAAACTATTCAGGAACGGGGAAACTAGAATTGAAAGGACAATCTATGATCTCCCGACAAAAAAAAAGCATTGCACCTTAAACTTGTCATCATCATTCACTTCACATACTTCCATGAAGCTGGTACATGGTGGATTCTCCACACCCTAAAAAAAGAATCACACAACACTCAATACATAGGCATTCAATTACAGCAAAAAAACCCAGCTCTTTACAAATTACAAGGAAATAATGTACTCAAACCAGTAACCTGTGATGACATAGAGTCCAGCAACATTAGAAGACCTTCTAGATCCTTTTCCAGCCTACTGGAGTCTAACAAATTCATAAAAGTAAACTCATCTTATAAAAGATAATACTTATAAAAGATAATACTAGAACAACCATGCTTCTACATTAGATAAGCAGGGGGGAAAAAAACTGATGCTGAACCTTGGGCATGAGATATAGAAAGACATTTAATTTCTTCAGAAACCTTGGCAGTTTCAGCCTCCACAGTGTGGAGCTCTTTTCTCAAGTACTCCAAGTAAGCATCTACTAGAGATACATAGATTTTGCATCAGTTATACACAAATGTTTATAACATTCAACTAATTTATCTTCACTTTAAACTTAATTTTCACAGGAAGCAACAGTTATCAAACTCTTAAGAAGAAATCTGTAAAAGGATTCAAAGCAATAAGCAAACCAGAATCTTCAACATCCAATAAATCAACATCACTGTAATCTTCAACAATCTCTTTCACCTTTTTCTACACAAATTCCATTAAATAGAAAAAGAACAAGTGAAATTAGAAATCTATCGACCAAAATTGTAAAACGGAAAAGAGTTCTCAAAATTCGCAATTACTTCAAATTGAAGAACAAAATCTTGGACCAGAGTCTCGGAATTGGAAGTACACGATTCTCCAGGTTTGTCTCTGCAATTCCGATGATTGAACTCGAGCTCTTTCACGCGGCTGAGAAAATGAGGACAATGTAAACGAACAACAGCACAAAAATCAAGGAATGAGAGATGAGATGATACAGAAATAAAAACAAAACCTGCGAATCTGTTGTAGATCGAGAGATGCGTCTGTGCTATCTTCTTCCATGGTATAAGGCTTCAGCCCTGATGAAGATTTTTTTTTTCGCGCTACTGTTACAAGTGAAGCTGTGAATTTGGAAAGCAGAGAACGACGATGCAATTTTCAAATGGGAAAAACGAGAGAGAAACATAACCTTGAAAAGTCGCCCCTGGATTATACTTTTCCTTAACATTACACCACAAATTTGTTTTTGTACAATCAGACCCGGAAAATTGGATTTAATTCAATTGCGGTTCAATTTATTATGGCCAATCGAAGCGCTCAGCTCAAGTATTGAACCGGATTTTTATTTTTATTTTTTTGTCAACGTTTATTGAACAATTTTATTTTTTGACAAAAATAAAAGGAGCGTCCGGTTTAATAATTGATCTAAACGCTTAGAGCACCTCCATTGGTTAAGAGTTTCTAAACTCCAAAAAAAAAAAAAATTTATTAAAATTTAATGTTTTAATTAAATTAAAAAATTTATTTATAAACACAACCAATTATACGATGACAAGTTGAGAGTCCAGTTTCTAAGCTGATTCTTAAAATCCCTAATTAAGGGTCGACTCTCCTTTCTCTCTCACTTTTTTTATTTTTTTATTATTAAATTTTTACTTTAGATACTCTTCAGGAGATGCCTTAGAGCACCTCCATTGGTGTTTCTAAAGAGGTTTTAACAAAGGTTCTGAACTTAAAAAAAATCAAAAAAATGATAAATATGTTTATAACTCCAGATACGGTTCTTTATTAAGACTTTTAAGAAATTATTCAGAAACCTTTCAGAAACCCTACGCGTAAGCTTTTTATTGGTCATTAATAAAAAAACATTAAATTTTTCCCCTTCTTAATTTCATCGTTATCTCCGGCAATTTAGAGATTCAGATTTTGTTATGATTGCAATTCCGGTGAGGGATAGAGAATCGCCGACCTTCCCTCGCAATTTGTTCGTTCATTTTGATCTGTCAATGGATTTCGGTGACCTTCGCTTGCAATCGCCGACCTTCCCTGGCAATTCCGGTGAGGGAAAGATATCTAAAAGAACAAGGTATCTTTTTGTTCTGTGTTATCCATTCACTCTGTTGGCTTTTTTGTTTTGTCTTCTCCTCTTTTGATATAATTCTATTTATCAATTTGGAACTTCATTGACTGTAATTGAGATATATTTCAATTAAAAGAATCCATGGGCAGAAGGATAATAGTATAGCTTTCCAATTGATCTGTCAATGGATTTTGGTGAGTTTATGTATCATCTTAGAGAGACAATGATCAAGTTTAATGATATGTGAATTTATATAAACACTCATTAATGATTATTGACTTTTAGATTAAACTAAAGCGATTAGCTTTACTGATTATGTCCATTTATATTGTTGTCTCATGTTGGTTTGGTATTGGTTCACTATAGATTATGTTCTGTTTTGGATATTTTAAGTTAAAGGTTTGTTTTTTTTTTCCATGGATGAGTTATAGAAAATTCAATCATGAGATGTTGTTATGATCTAAGAATCGTTCTTATATTCAATGGTCAAGGTCAGGGCTTTTTGTTTTGTCTTTTCGATTTGGTTATGTATAAATGTATCTGTTACTAAGTTTTTTGTGGGGTTAAACAGATGCTCAAAGTTTTCTTTTTTTTTTGGTAACCCAGTATCCGACCACAAATTAATGAACCGACTATCGCACCTGGGCCGAAACCCAGACACCGGGATTTTTAAGCCTCCACTTAAGGGCCCCCTGTGCTCTGATGCTCTGGGGGTAGCCAGATCGCCTGTTACTGACTACCCGGTTAAACTGTTGTGAACCTAATGGTTTTAGCCACCCAGGCCCAAGCCCAGACTTCCCAGGAAAATCGTGAGTTAGTTCGCGTTGGCAGGGTATCGAACCCGGATGGTGTTGGCCACCCGGTCCCGTACCCAATCATTGCGCCACGATGTTCCAGGCTGCTCAAAGTTTTCTTCTCCTCTTTTGATATTTCAGGGAAAGTTACAGACAAGAATGATGTCTACTCTTTTGGAGTTATTCTCCTTGAACTTCTTCTTGAGAAGAAATCAGTTGAGACATCTTCTTCTGAACTAGAATCAACCGTCACTTGGGTATATATATAAATCAGAATTTTTTACAAGAAAGTTGCTTCATTTACCAAAAAATCTTCTTAGTTTTGAAGTTTGTTATCTTAATTGATAGGCTGTACCTGAGCTAAGTGATGGAGCTAATCTTCCCAACATCTTGGATCCTGCAATCAAAGGAACCATGGATTTGAAGCATCTGTACCAGGTTGGTCAGCTTCAACAAAATCTCATTTTTTTATGTATAAACAATAGTTAGATTTCTTAGAGCACCCTCCAATGGAGGGATGATAAGAGAGTTGTTAAAAAATTTTAATAATAAAAAATATGAAAAGGAGAGAGAAATGTAAGAGATGGATGTTAAATAACATATTTAAGAGATGGTTCTTAGAGATCTCTCTCCATGTGTCATGTTCTCATTGGTTCAAATTTTAATAATTATTTTGATTTAATTAAATAGTTATATTTTATTATAATAATATTTTGTTTTTTTTTTTAAGGTACTCATATGGGATATCATTAATGGAGGTGCTCTTAGTAGGTTCTACCAATGGAGAACAAAAAAATTAAGATCTTTTAAGAAAATTCTGATGTAAAATATATATATTAAATATTGGTCAGAACCCCTTAAGGGGTTCTACCATTGGAGATGCCCTTATAGATGGCCATAAATTAACAAATTATTAGTAATATTTAACGAATTATTAGTATTGTAATCCAATCTTATATATAAAAGACGAGCACCTCTCACCTGAGGGTGCCACGTCAGTTCGATTTTGCCACGTCAAAAATGAATTAAAAAAAATGTGAAAATTTTCTTCTCGCCCGTAAACAAAGACGCTTCGCATTCATGGATTCCTACTTGCTCTTCTTCGATGAAATAGATTTGGTCCCCAATCAATTCTGATCTTGGAAGAACTCGATCGGCTTCGTTGTTTTGTTGCTTTCGAAGCATCGATTGTCTAGTTTACAAGTCGGTATGAAGGCCCAATCCCAGTTCAGGAAACGAAGTAGCGATAACGATAGATGACGAAGTCGTTACAATCCTTATTAGTAATTTCATAATTTCATTAACTTGCTTTGAAATTTCTTTCATATTATTGCAGCCTGGGCATTATCAAGGAAATACATTTGACATAGTAGCTGTTTTCCTGGTATCTTTTCTTCTATCTTGCATTCCGATTGAATGCTTAGAGCATGTAGTATCTAAGGTTGTGAAATTTTAACTGTAAAGAATGTGTCTAAGATTGTCATAATCTTTATTTCGGACGTGTTTGGTCAACTACATAGTATTTCCCTAATGTTTGTCAATGAAGGTCTATTGAAAGGAATATTCTTTACAATTTTACAGTATGAGAGATCTAATTATAGTTGCAGGTAGTAGTGATAGTAGTGATGAAGGGAGAGGTTTAGGCAGCAGCTTGCTTGGCTTTGCGTGTATGAAGATCGTTTTTTGTAAGTGGATTGTAAGAGATTGCTTTTTTCCCTGTCTGCAAATATTTGTTTTCAATCTCTGAACGTCAAGCCAACTTTGTTTCAGGTCATGGCAACAGAGAATGTAGCCATGGAAAAAATATTCCACGCAACGTCTGCCCTAAGGATCTCTTCTTCTTCTTCTTCACATCAAGGTCTGTAGTGTTCTGTATTTTATATGGCTTCCATTTTTTGATAATCATAATCCATTTAGGGCCAGTTGTTGGTCTTTGTTCAACTATGTGTCTTTGCAAAGTTGATAGTCTGTTAGCTAAGTGGCAAATCTTTGGTGTAGTTAGGTTCTGTAGTCAACAGTTTCTAAAGCATGTGCTAACAAAAATAAAATGTGTAACAGAGGCTGAAAAGGTTGGAAATGATATTTGTAATATCGCCCTGGAAATTCTCGGTTTTAGGCTATAAGAAAACTTATGATAGTTTTGTCAAAAAAAAAAGAAAAAAAAAAAGAAAACTTATGATAGTTTTCAAATGTCGATGCATGATTAATGATCCTAATTTTCTTTTACAGGAACGTTTTGGTCACGCAGTACCATATGGTTGGAAGACAATCACATCTTCATCAGTCTCACTTGGGAAATCAAAGGATGATGAGTTTGTTTAGGCTGAAAGGTTGTTGTTAGCAACTGCGGTTAAAGCACCAAGTTCTAGATTTGTGTCTTTTATAGCATTTTTGGATTAGATTTTTGAGAACTTTTATGTTTTCCTTTTAACTTTCGCAGACTGCAAATTCAATATCAGGGGTAAGGGTGTGTGGAATCAGACTTAGAGAATGGCTAAGTAGTATGACATTGATGACATACTTATAGAGGAAGTGGTTAACTTTCTTCTCCAATAGGTTTTTTGAGGCTCTCTTATCAAATTAAGAACCTGCTTCTTCAATTGTTACTATGCAGTTTGTACCGGTTTTATGCCATAAAGCGGCAACTGGAGTGACTATTTATCCAAGTTCAGATACAAAGTGTGTTAGTATTCTCATTGCTGGTGTTATTATTTTTTGAATGCATATATCGAATTTGCCTTTTCCCATATGACTTTTTAACAATTTTCTTTGTGTTGTTGTAGGTTGAACAAAGAGTTATTACATGCACTGTCTTGCATTGATGCCAAAGCAACAAGTTAGGTACTTTCTGTAAACTATTAATATTCCAATGTTGTCATCTTAAAATATTTCTGTTTAAACTTCTTTCTGTTTAATATTTAAATCTTTCATATGTACTTTCTATATTATTAACTTATCACTATAAAAATCTTATATGCTGAAAATAGTTTTACTTACTGGTTTTGGGATGTTTGATGAGGTTAGGTTTGGTCATTTCATCATGATTATGTATTACAGTTGAATGTATGCTGAAGATTCTTGATTTTTCCCCAAACAAAATGTAATCCAATGTTCCAGGCTTCCCACGCTGCCCCAAAATTTTGATTTACCTGCTCCTTTTTTGTTGCATACAGACTGTCCTCATTATTGGTGTTTTCATCTTACGTGTATGAGTGATTCTAAGTTCAATATTGAAAGTATTTATTTGCAAATACGCCCAAGCTATTTTGCTGTTGAAGGAAAGCATAGAAGAGTCTCTAGAAAAACATGTCGTGCTGCACGAATTCATGAATGAACTAACCACAGTAAGTTATCTTAGCAAACTCTGCTTTTAATAATCAAATACTTTTTACTTGATTGTAATGAAATTGTACATAGTTTTACTCTTGATCATTCACTTACCAATCTGTTGTGAGCATCTCTTACCAGGACACCACTACAATGGTGGATAACAACGATGGATTCTTAGAGATGCAAGAATTGTGTTTGAGAATCAAAGCTATTGAGGAGGCAGCAACCAAAAAGCTTGCAATGGAAGAATATAAACGTTCTTCTTTCCGGAGAAGTGGAAGCCTACGAAAACAGAATAACGAAATATGTTCTGTGGAAAGCGAGATGATCACAAAGGACATTGTACTCGACCAAGTTTCTGATTGCTCATCATATAGGATAAATAAGAGAGACATTTTGAAGATAGAAGATGATCACAGTTTCGAGATAAAGTTTCAAAATCTTCATAAAGCTAAATCCTCATCTGAAGAATCATTGGTTGTGGACAAACTAGAGATATTCACGAATCCAAACAAGCGGAAAGTCCTCGAGAGACTTGATTCATATTTACACACGCTCCCAAATCTTCACGTAGCTGTTGAAGATTTGAAAACCAAAGTGGAGATAGATGAGAAAAAAGAGAAAGGAAAACCAAACGAGTATGAAACGATCAAGGCACAGATCAATGAAGCTGAAGAAGCTTTACATATCCATATTAAAATGAAATCAAAAAATGAAATCTAATAAAATAATATTAAATAATTCACATTCTACTATTTCTTAGTTTTTTTTTTTCAAGGGCAATAATATCTTAGTCTATTAACAACATTTAGGTCCAATTTATAAACATTAAATAACAATGTATACAAGTTAAAAGTTTTATGTTTATCTCCCATATATTAACACTCTACTTGCAGACACCTAACATGGAAAGTTTTAAATTTCTAAAATCAACTGCAAAACAATTTTGAGTCGTTCCAATGTTTCTGCGGATGCTGATGAAAATATAAAGATTCAAAAAGGATAATTATAACTCAATACAATAAAATATTTATCCACAAAAGAATATTTTGAGAAATATATATAAAAAATATTAAAATAAAATAATGAAGTTATATATAACAGATCCACAATAAAAAATAAATGTATATCCCTATATAAATTAAACTTATTTAAATCTCAATCAGTTTTTAAAATTATATTAGTACTCAACCGATTATTTCATTAAAAATAAATCTTCTACCACCTAATATTCTTTACTTTTTTTTTTGTTTCATACTAAAAACCATTTAAAAATCTATAGAAAATAAATGTAAAATTTGTCCGATTCTATATAATTCATATATTATGTAATATTTTTATTATTTTATCATACAAATTTGGTAACAAACAATTATCAGAATTTTTAACACCTTTAATTCATTTGATTACGTCACAATTTCGCTAAGAAAACACAATTGATATTTGTTTCTAAATTAAATTAACATAAAATAAGAAGTTTTACAAACCAACGTGCTGTACTCTAAAGAATTAAAAAATTTTAAACAGTAATAGTGTTACAATAACTCCGCACGTAGTGCGGGTATGATTTCTAGTATTTAACAAAGTAATAGTATTGTAAGAAACTAGATTAAACTAGATTTAATAAGATTTGAGCATTGGCTTCTTCTTTTTTTTGATTTCACTATTGGGTTATTGGGTATTTGGGTTTAAGGTTTAATATAACCCTTAGCTCATTTGTTAATTCTCAGGCTTTGCTTTAAAAACCAAAAACCCTAATTTCTGTATATGATTCTGAAATGAACATGAGTTCCCCTAAGTGATTCAGAAGACATGGCTGACATGGATGAGCTTATCAACATGAGCGAGAAGACCCATCTCACTTCACATCTTAGACGACTTTTATTTAGGTTTCAAGACGGTGAAGCTGGAGAGACTAGAGATGATCCTACTGGAGAAGACAATCTTCTAAGTGATCCAAAGATTGGAACCGGTCTTGAGATTAGAGGTAAAGTAGTTGAGAAACCACAGAAACAAGTGCCGAACAAGATAATATTGAAGATAAAGAATATGAGAGCAATCTCGGTTCCAGAAGATTCAAACGAATCTGAGAGACCTTTGAAGAAAACAAAAAGCTCTATGGAGTTTGAACAAGTGACACCAAACTATATACGTATCCCTAAGGAACTACAGTCGCCAGTCTCATCTAAGGTACTAAACAATACTTATTTTCTGATGGAAAAGATTACATGGGGAGGTAAAGAACTAACTCGTAGCGAAGAAGAAATGAATGAATGTGAAGATCATATGTATGAGGTAGATATGTTAATGGAATCTCTGAGAAATGGAGTGGAGAGTGTTGGGAGAGTTATGAAGGGAGAAATGAAACTTGAAGATCTTGGTGTGAAGTTTTACAGATGCATTGAAATGCTTTATGGTGAAGATATGTGTGAAATAGTGACAAAAAATCATCAAAGGGCTTTACCTGTGATCTTGAATCGGTTGAATCAGAAACTGCTTGAAGTTACGGCTGCTAAAGAAAGATGGGAACCTGTATGGAAGCAAACTTTTAAAAAACTTAGTCAAAAGGAAAAGGAGAAGAAAAGAACAATCAGAATCAGGTTTAAGAATCAAATTCTATAACATTACAAAGTGGTGTAACTAATTGGTAACTAAAGGAGCAATTATAATTAAGTAGGTTGTTGTTGTGTGTTCGAGAGGATGAAGCAGATGTTCATGTCTGGAGAAGAGGAGAAAATTCTTATCATAGGGAATTTAGCTCTACTCATACATGGCAGCTGTTGCGTACTGTTAGACCTCGCCAAGGTTGGAATAGAGATGTGTGGTTCTCTCATGCAAGGCCTAAATTTTCATTTATTATGTGGTTAGCTTGTTGGAATAAGTTAGCTACTTTAGATCGGATTGCTCGCTGGAATATCTCCGTAGATACTTCATGTGGGTTGTGTTCTGCTGGAATAGATTCCTGTGTCCATTTGTTTTTTCAGTGTAGTTTTGCAGAAGAAGTGTGGAGAGATATGGTTGCAAGGCTCTTAGGGAGTGAACTACTAGAAATGAAGCAATTAGCCACAGCCGTATTGGTCGGTATTTAGTCGGTATTTACCAATAAATGATTGGTAGCAGATTCGGCAGCTGTCAGCGGCGTTACGGAGTAATGCTACGAGAGTTTATCTTCTTTGCCATGCTCTTCAAGTTTTGATTTATTTGATTTGGCAAGAGAGAAATCAGAGAAGGCATGAATCTATACCAAGATCAGTTCGTATGGTTTATGTTGGAATTTTATTTTGAATATATGTACCGGTACTCATATATTAAAATAAAAGTTCATTTGAATAAATAAGACGTATGAGAGTACACACAAACAACGAAGGTTCGCATGCTTCTGCGTTTGGGTGCTGCAAAATAGAAGATAATGCGGTTTTATCTTGGGATCCTTGATTGCATGAAACCGTCACACTACGGGCAATTAAAGGGTTAAGGNCACTTGCAATTATTCAGTCTTGCCTTGTTATAGAAATCATGCTCCTACAGTTTATAGACCGGGGGAGAAGATGGTCCGGAATAAGCTTCAAGTGTTGCGTCGTGACGGAGTTTTCCATTTGACACAAGGCATACATATTTTTTACTCATTGATTATTCATTTATTTATTCATTTGTTGGTGTTAGTTTGAGGATAGTTTTCGATTCCAATTTGTTGTAGATTGGAAACTGTTTTTTTTGTTTGAATAAAATTTAACATTCATCAAATTGTTTGAATAAAATTTAACATTCATCAAAAAAAAAACTAAAGGAGGAATTAAAGAAGACTCCAGCTACAAAGGTGATTGTTAATTTTGATAGGTTAAATGAGATTATTTATGATGTTTTGTTTTTGTTTTGCAGGAGGTTGAAGGTGATGATTGTATCAAACACAACTGGTTGTATGTAATTTGAGTCCTGGAGTTTACTGTTGTCTTTTTATGGTTTTGTTTAATAGCACTTCAGAGTGTAACCTTACCTGCTTGTAGTTTTAAGATATATATGTAACATATGTTGTTATGGCAATGGCATACTCAGATTAAAAACTATCAACTTTGTGAATTTTAATTCATTTTCAAGTCTTGTATGCATCTCATAGAATACCTGAGTTTGACAATACTGTTGTTTTGGTGAAGTATGTCCTATACCTTGCGAGTTTTATCTTTATTCATAATCCGCAGGTACTCAAAGGAAAATAATTTTTTAACGGTTTGTCATAGGTTCAGACTTAAAAAAAAAAAATTATTTATATTTTTCCATATTTTTTGTTTTGATTATAATTCTTCATTTTGACGTACATGCATAGATATTAAAGTTATCTTAATTAAATATCATAGATATCATCTGGATACTTATATCAAAAAATTAAGTTAGTTATCAGTTTAACTGGAATTGTGTAGTTATTAATTATTCTGTTTCTAAACTTGTTTTGATTAGATTGATTGTAACAATGTGGGAATGAAGTGATCTTGTGTGTAGTGTTTAAATAGTAAAATATTTCTGACAAGATGTATATGTAAATTGAAAGATATATAAGTTATAAGGTGAGTTTTAATTTCATAGCAAATGTTTTTGTTCTACAACCATCAACTAAATATAAACCAAAACCATAAGGGATGATCCATCAAAAAGAGGTCTCATAAACCCCGAAACCAAAAGTAAAAATGGATCTACCCTTTACACACTGAAATGGATCTAACGTGTGAAAGGTTAGGGTTTTTGTTCGTATACTGAGACTATTAATGGTTTAGAGAGTAATGTTACTAGTAGCAAGGCTTGCCTCTGCGGCAACCAAGTGCACCTGCAGTAGCAGTGATTGATTCAACCATTGAGGCTGGTCTAGCCGCTAAGCTCGAGGCATGTGGATAGTTTCCTGATGTTTTGTCCCCTGATGGTATGAAAAACGCTCCATTCAATAGAAGGTCTCCTTCTGATCTCCAATTCCACTTCTTCCACTCATCTTCTTCTGTATCTACTCTTTTTGTCACCTGTAAAAGTTTCATCTTTTGGAATCAAAAAGATACATTTTCTCTTTGTTATTTTAATTGAACAGGCCATGATCAGACCTCTTTAGCAGAGCGGTTATTAGGAGCTGTATATCTATTGCCTTGACTGTTTATGGTTGGGTTTGCACTTCCTCCAATAGCATACATTTCCCAATGTGTGTAATCATTGTTCACCACATGTGTATATCTATTGCCTTGACTGTTTATGGTTGGGTTTGCACTTCCTCCAATAGCATACATTTCCCAATGTGTGTAATCATTGTTCACCACATGAAAATACCCATGCCTACATCTGTTTGGTAAATGTCTTTCTTAACTTGTATTACAAGTTATAATTAAGCCCTAATTAAACACATGTAAATTTACCTTGGCATTCTCTGTCTGAGCCCCTCTCCAAAATGGTTATACACAATGGTCACTTGCATCACCTTGTCTCGTGTGTAAGAGTCCTTGTGCCCTAGCAATATAACCTACTCCCAAACAATGTCATGATCAAGAAATGTCTCGTGTGTAAGAGTCCTTGTGCCCTAGCAATATAACCTACTCCCAAACAATGTCATGATCAAGAAAATCAGAGTTTACAAAAAAGGAATAGCTAGGGTTTGATTAACCTCATTGTGGTGAGTGAAATGGTTATTGGAAATAGTAACAGCAGTAGAACCCATGACAACATCAACAAGACCATCAGCAGAATGAGATAGAGAATTATGGTCAATCCAAATATGACTCGAACCAAATATATTAATAGCATCACCATCAGCCATTTTCCTAAATCCATAGTGACTTGGCGAATCTCTCACCATTGCATTCCCAGTTTTCTTGCAATCGTGAATGTGTAAGCCATGAATGATCACATTTCTTATACCTTGGATGGTAATACAAGCACCATTGGCTATGTGTACGTTTGTACCACGACCATCAATGGTCTTGAAACTGTTCATGATCAGCTCTTGCTTTAACTTAATCACCATGTCTCTTTTAAAGATGATCCATAATGGCTCAACTTGGATCACAGCATGGCGTAAAGTTCCTGGTTTTGGATTCACAGCGTCATCATCACTCGGGTCAGTGACTACATAGAAACGTCCATCACGACCACCAATAGTTTTGTTTCCGAAACCTATCACACAGTATGTGAGGCTTTTACGGTTCTTGTGCCAGTTAGGGTCACAACGCCAACAGTCATCTATAATATTGCCGGTTCCACAAGACAAGAAACCAAGCTTCCTCCTTTTCGTGATCTTCTGTTCACTCCTGCGATTTCAATAGTTTTGCAAATTGTTTTAATATGATACCATAATAATTTGCAAATTGTTTCAATAAAGACAACAAAGTAGTTAATGTGTTTAGATCTAAACCTATAATAACGAGAATTCTAAAAGCTATAGATGATAGAACACAACATCTAATATCTTTTTTTTTTTTTTTTTTTTTTTTTTTTTTTTTTTTTTTTGTGAAGAACACAGCATCTAAGATCTTTAATCAAAAAAAACATCTAAAATATCTATAACAGTAAAGCTCTTTGAAAAAAATCTATAACAGTAAAGCAAAGTTCTGGCAGGTTGTAACGTGGGAGAGAGTCCTTATAAGTCTATGGCTAATTTAATTCACAGCAAAATTACTTAAAAGGGAAAATTAATTGACAGGAAAGAAAATATGATGCTAACTTTTTTTTAATCATGAAAAAGGTTAGTAAATGAGGAGAACATATATATAATTTTGGAATTATTCTGAAAGTCTCCACTGAACATGACCAATAAACCTTACTAACTCATTTATTAAATGTTACCAACTAATAAAATTTTCTTAGTCAAATAATTACAAATGAATTACGTCTACTTACTAATTACAAATGAATTGAAGTAAATGCATTCACATAGCATTTGGGTTATATGGAGAGAGAGAGAGACTAACAGAATTGAAGTAAATGCATTCACATAGCATTTGGGTTATATGGAGAGAGAGAGAGACTAACATGTGAATAAGAGAAGCAACTTCATGGGCAACTTTGTCCGGATCATCAACTGCGTGTTCATTCAACTCTATACCTTCTTCGTACCTGAATGACACAACAATTAAAAAATCTCCTTCTATCAAAAAGAAAACAATTAAAAATTTCTTTTAATATAATTTCTAATTATTAAATGAGAAAATGTTAGGAAAAATATTAACAAAAAAAAAAAAAAATGTTAGCAAAATAAAAAAGGGAGAGTAAAGTTTGTAAATCCAACGGTTAAAAAATGCATCTGAAGTTTGGAATAGACGGTTNTTAAAAAATGCATCTGAAGTTTGGAATAGACGGTTAGAATGTAAAGATTGTATGATTCTCTCTTACATGGTCTCCATTGTTGAACTGTTAAAACTCTCTGAATCCTCTGTTTTCAGCTTCCTTGAATTGTTAGAGAAAAAAAATAACAAGTCAGTCCCAAGCCTGATTTTTTATTTAACAAAAAAAGAATAATCTTTTTTTTTTTTTTTTTTTTTTTTTTTTTTTTTGTCAATTTACTGATTTTTTAAATTGCATAAATAAACACATTACGGAAAAGAAGTAGAGATAATTATATTAAAAACTGTTCATAATTTGAAAAAAAAAAAACATGAGAATGTTTATACAAAAAAAAACAGAGGAAACATTTGCTCAAACTGAGAGAGAAAAATAGACCTTGATCGAGAGATGATGTTGTTCGGAAGATTGGTTGCTGTGTGAAAGCAGACAAAGAAGATGAACATCATGAGGAAACAAGCACTTGTCCATTTTTGAGAAGTGGACGCCATTATTGCTGCAGCTATTTGGTTTTTGAGTGTACAGAGTAGTGCACAAGCTACAAGATAACCGTCGTTATTTATAGTACTAGCGAAAAGCGAACGTTAACGTCATCGTTAAATGACGCCGCTACTTAACCGTACACCTGATTTTAACGCCGTTTATGCAACCAAACCTGTCTTAACCGCACGATGTGTAACTAATAGCGTCATTAATTCTTTTATTTTTGGCTAAACATATTCATTAATGTCAAAATGAATTTACATATAATTGTAGAAAGTTTCAGATGCAGATTATATGATAATAAATTAGAATTATAGTAGCATCATTATTGAAATTTCAGAGGTAAATGTCATAATCCTACGTTCGTTGGATACTTGATGCAACCGTAAAAAAAAAAGGCATTGATGTGAAAACATTCTAAATTCATACAAAATTTAAACCGTCCATAACTATAAAAACCACTTAACTTTCTTACGCCATTATTTATATAGTATATCTATCTATAGGTAGGTAGGTGAACATTAAGATGTTAAGCTGATTAAAAGTCTACAACCAACTAGAACAAAATTCATTTTCCATTATTACACATTATATAATACAAAATTTATGATCGTTGACTAAGCAAGCATTGAAATAAAGACGCTTTTCCAAAATAAGTTTATACCTTCCTATTTTGGTTTTGGTTGTATTAGTTCATGTTTTCTTCTTATTTATGTAATGTAGAAGGAATATTATATCAAATATCAACAGAGAGCTTTTAAATTACATTGCTTAAATAAGACCACTTTTGGATCAGAGCTAATTTTCTGATAACCAAAAGGATTTTTTTTAAAATCAAAAAACTTTTAAAATAGAAAAAAAAGGATTTTTTTTTTAAAAAAATTTGTTATCTTTTTTTTTTTCCGGGTAAAGAGTTAAATTGTATATCAAATGTACTTACAGTAAAGTTAAATAATATTTATAAGTTTATGATATTTTGTTGTTTTCGAATTGTAAATTAAAATTTTCACTAGGCATGAACGAGTAAGAAGTAGAATTGTAGAAAGGATGACAAAAAGAGAGGCAAAGGCAAAAGTTGTGAAGATTAAATATCTTACTATCATAGGGCCCATTATTACAAGTCTAAGTTCAGCCCAGCGAAGCCTATATGACTTGATCCATAATTTTTTTTAGTTTTGCGGTTAAAATACAGAAAAACATTGAAAAATAAAAATAAAAATAAAAATTGGAATTAGGGTTTATGAAGGTGAAAGAGGGGAAATTTGTTTGTTTCTTCAAACCCCTAATATCACCTGAAAATGATTCATATTTTTTGACACGAAGAGGGGAAATTTGTTTGTTTCTTCAAACCCCTAATATCACCTGAAAATGATTCATATTTTTTGACACGAAGATTTGGGGATAAGGGTAATGGTAGAAATCAAAGAGGATTTTGATAAATTTGAAGACAGTTAAGCGAAGCGTCGTCGAGTGAGTAGCTCACATATTGACCCAATCGTCTTCGATAGAAAAAAGCTCAAGAGAGTTCATCTTTGCAAGGCAAAATCATCTTACCTTTTGAGTATTGGGCCAAAGGCTTACGAGGATTACTTCGTGAGCTACTTCGCAAAAGAAACTGGAGTGATGCAAGCCGTGTGCTTTCCGTTCTGATCAAAGGGACACTCAAAGATCCTTGTCCAAAGATGACTCGCCTCAAATACGATGCTCATATACAAATTGTGAATCACTCGGGAACTAAGAAAAATAAAGCCGATGAGATTGGAAGAATATATGATACTTGGATTGGCCAAATTGGTAAACAACATAAAGAGGTCTCTATATGATACTTGGATTGGCCAAATTGGTAAACAACATAAAGAGGTCTCCTTTTTGCAATTCGTTTACTTGCTTGTGTATAGAAGACAAAAAACAAAAACAACAAAGCATATTGATTCAATATTGCTCTTATGGCTCTGAGGATAACATTGAGCTACTTTGGTCTTTTTGTCAGGAGACACTCTTGGTTTGGTACGATCAAATTTGTCATTTTATTGAGCATGAGATGAACAGTGAGGCCTATAGTGCTGCCATCAGGTACGATTGATATCTTCTTGAACTAGTTTTGAATCGGATCTTGGGATTTATATATAGATTGGTTTTGACAGTTATCATACATTTTAGTGCACATGTTTAACTTGTAATTGTGTAGTTTGTAATGCTCATGTGAACTAGTTTATCTTTTGACAGTTTGATGCAGAACCGTGATTTTGGAATGCTTCCACTGGCCAGTCTTTTTATAGGAATCATATTCTACAAGATGTGGTGTAGTAAATTCTTGCAAGATGTGGTGTAGTAAATTCTTGAAAGAGTTACAGCCTGAAGATGCATATAGTGTTGAAACCGTATCCAATATGTCACAAGCAATACCTGATAGTCAGGTTGAGTGTTCAGGCGAAGACGAGTCAATTGTCTCTGTGGCATTAGAGGTTTCTGCTAGAAAGGATTCAGAGACTTCCGTCATGTACTGTAAAAAAGTTTCATATATGTCCATTACTGACTCAGGGACAAATATGGATACGAAGTTCAAACTGAAGAATACTCCGAATTTTACCACTTCACCACAACTCTATGAAACCTCTGAAGAAAACGAAGCCTCTTTACGAGATGGAGTAGAATTTGATCCCACTGTTATTAAAATTCTTGGTTGCACATGTGAACTAGTTTATCTTTTGGCAGCTTGATGCAGAACCGTGATTTTGGAATGCTTCCACGGGCCAATCCTTTTATAGGAATCATATTCTACAAGATGTGGTGTAGTAAATTCTTGAAAGAGTTACAGCCTGAAGATGCAGATCGTGTTGAAACCGTATCCAATATGTCATAGTCAAGAACTGATAATCAGGTTGAGTATTCAGGCCTCTGCCAGAGGTTTCTGCTAGAAATGATTCAGAGACTTCCCTCGTCCATTACTGACTCAGGGACAGAGATGGATATGAAGGTCAAACTGAAGAATACTCCGAATTTTACCACTTCACCACGACTCTATGCAACCTTTGAAGAAAACGAAGCCTCTTTACGAGATGGAGTAGAATTTGATCCCACTGTTATTAAAATTCTTGGTTAGTACTGAGAATTCTCTGGCTTTCCATTATGCTATTATCCAGAACCAGTTCTGTTGATGCTATTATCCAGAACCAGTTCTGTTGAATCTATGGCTTTTTTTTTTTGGGAATCTTGTAGACAGTGCCATTTCCGTCCATAAAGTTTATGAGATTGCCATCACACAACTTCTCTTATAAAACTGCCACAGACAGCCTCAAACTCGCGTGCCACTGTCCACGCGAAAAGACCAGCGTGTCCCAGTCTATGAACTTCACACAAGGACACGCTAGTCTTTTCCTGTGGACAATGGCATGCGAGTTTGTAGCCGTCTGTGGCAATTTTAAAACACAGTGGCAATCTTATAACATCTGTGGACAGCAATGGCACTGTCTCTAATTTTCTTTTTATTTTTTCAATGTTAGGCGACATGGATACATGGTTGCTTCCGTTAACACCGCCAGATGATCTTGTTTGCTACAAAAAGATTTTCGACGATTCTTACTACAAGGAAGCAGTGAAATATATGCGACAAACTCTTCAGTCCCCTCGTCATGTATCTTTAGCTGCATTACACCCACTTGTACAGGTAAAATTGAGATAACCATTTTTGCCTACGTGTCCCATATTGCAACATGTTCTTCCCTTAAAAGCTTGGATGTCTCACACTAATTAGATGTTTTTTTGTTTCCTTATTGTCTCTTAAATTTCCTTGTAGCTTCTGTCAATAGGAGGTTGATGAAGCAATGAAAGTGGTCGAGGAGATTTTTTTTTTGATAAATGGTAAATATTATTAAAAGAAATAATAGTTTTGATCATACAAGTACGATTCTTAGATCGATTTCATGCCAAAAAAAATAAAAAACATGAAAGCGAAGGTGAACGGTCTAACTCGATTTTCTTCCGCAAAAAAAAAAATAAAAAACATGAAAGCGAAGGTGAACGGTCTAACTCGATTTTCTTCCGCAAATCAAGTTAAAGCGTTAAAGATCAATCTTGTTCTGGTCATAATACACCAAGAACTAAATCGATAAAGCTAAACTAACCACACGAGGCTGAAGAACCTCTTGCAAAAGAAGAGTGCATAACTAGAACAAAGGAACGCAAGGAAAACGAGGAACAAGTCCCTTCACAAAGGGTCAACCCTAAGATCTAAAGGCAAGAGGGAGACCAAGC
>CM071718.1:34311308-34328125 GCA_036630335.1 Physaria fendleri | reverse complement strand
GCATTTAATGATAAAAACCGTCATTTTTCCTTAAACCCCTTATAAATTGAAACAGAGGGAGTATTTACCATAAATCAATACGCTTATTAAATTCGATATCATTTATTTTATACTTTCAAAATAAATTAAAATATTCTAATTTATCAATGACATGTATATGTAATAATCGAAAGAATAAATGATTTTTCTAATTCGTACTTCTCAAATATTATAATGATCTCAGTCAAATATTTAGCAAAATTTCAATCTTCAAATTTGGTATATAAGATTTAATTTAATATAAATATATTATAAATGAAATATTCTGTTTAGATGTTTGAAATATTGATTTAGGAAACTTGAATTAAGAATTAAATGATTTGTTGATTGTATGGATACGAGTTTATAAATTCTTGTGTTTGGCTCCTATAATAGGCACAAAAACGGGTACTCTAATTTTAATAGGTAGATATGATCATGATCTCAGTCAAATATTTAGCAAAATTTCAATCTTCAAATTTGGTATATAAGATTTAATTTAATATAAATATATTATAAATGAAATATTCTGTTTAGATGTTTGAAATATTGATTTAGGAAACTTGAATTAAGAATTAAATGATTTGTTGATTGTATGGATACGAGTTTATAAATTCTTGTGTTTGGCTCCTATAATAGGCACAAAAACGGGTACTCTAATTTTAATAGGTAGATAGATCATTTATTGTATATATAAAATTATCAAATACCCGTTTTGTATTAAATATCAACTCTAACAATAATTTATTCGTATTGTATAATCAACTATTACATTAACCTAAATATATCGATATTTACTCCATATTAAAATCTAATATGTTATTACAATATATTTTAGCATATTACACGATTTTTCATTGACTTTTATAATGAAATGATAGTTTACTATTTTTTTAGATTAGTCATATACTAATATTATATAAATTGATTTTATTTTTTAAATTTAATTAGCAATTTTATTATTCGATTAGATTATGTTCCAATTTTTTAATTTATTAAATATTTAACATCATAATTATTATGATCCAAAATATAGATAATCAAGCATAAATAATTTATTAACATAGTTTAAAATGTTTCAATTTGTTGTTAAAATAAAAATCAACCTGTAATATATTACGGAAGAAAATCAACCTATGATATTCAATTAGTTTGATTTTTTTTGTAGAATTTTGTTTTCATTTTCACTGATACTTATCATTTACATAATAGTTTATTTAAAATATAAAAAATAAATTTTAAATATATATATATATATATATATTATATTTTTGAATATTTTTACCATTAATTATCAAATATGGAAATAATATTCTAATTTTAAGTATAATTAGAATTAAATATTTTTAAAATTTTGAAATAATTAGAATTAAATATTTTTAAAATTTTGAAAATATGCAACTATTTTTTTTTAAAAAAAATACATATTTTCAATATATTCTAAATATGTTTTAATTTCAAATATATATATATATATATATAAATATTTGCAAATAAAATTAATTTTAATTTACCTTACATTTTTGATATTTTAAAATATATTTTACCGTTAATTATTAATTATGACAAAAATATTCTAAATATAGATATCATCATCCTCACATTCCAACCACCAAATGTTTGTGCATAGATGGTACAATTTGGCTTTAGGCTGGAAATCTGCGCATTCGGTTATGGCTTTTCAAGTTGGTCAGGAAGTGTTCAATGAGATCAAAGTTCCTGAGGAGGTGTCTAGATTTTCTGAAAGTGATTTTAAGAAACTTGATCTCATTGAACATTGCGGAAAACCAGCTGTGTTTCATTATAAACATTATGAACTGCGGAAAACCAGCTGTGTTTCATTATAATATTATGAACTGGAGTTGTGGATTTTGGAAGACCGTATGAGAACATGGTCCAACATTGCCGTGCTTGAAGAAATTTGAATTTGATAGATATAGAATGGGTTACAATGGATATATATAGTATGGTGTGTGGTTTCTTCATGATTCGTCCATATTTTTATGTCACTATGCTTTAGATAATAATCTCTTATTTCCAATTAAAGAAAGTTAAATAAGGATTGACCCATAGATTCCAACAAATTGTCAGCCATTAGATCAAATAAAAAGACAGATAAAATAACACGTGTCATGATCATAGAGATTGGTCCACCCTAAAATCTCTTTTAAGGATTTTCTTTATTATATAAAAATGCAAAATATTTATAAATGAAGAATCCTAATATGAAGAACCAAATCACACCCTTCATGGTGTCATTTAGATATAACTTATCAAGAACTACTAATATCTTCTTCTTTTTTTTCAAGCAAACTTTTAAATATCCTTAATATATTTTTTATTTTCGATTTCTTTGAATTCTTTTTTTTTCTTTTTTTTTGTCACTGAATTGAATTCTTCTAAATTCAGTTAATGAAAATCCCTATTAAAATGAACAGATTTTGAAAGATTTTAATGAATTTTATTTTAATAGCAATATAAGAAAAGTTATAATGGGTTATTCATAATGGTATAAAATAAAAATCTTATTGAATTGACATTATCATTAAACAAAAAAAAATATAAAATCAATAAACTAAATAATAATAGAATTTTATATAGAATCCAATAATAAACTCTCTGAGTCAAAGTCAAACTTAGGATAAAATTTTCAAAATGTGACCACTTAGGTTTACCTTTCTTTCATTCGTCCCTATTTTTATACTATAAGATAAGAATCTCTTTTTTGACAAAAAAAAAAAAAAAAAAAAAAAAAAAAAAAAAAAAAAAAAAAAAAAAAAAAAAAAAAAAAAAAAAAAAAAAAAAAAAAAAATTTTTTTNGAGACAAAAAAAAAAATTCTCTTATTTCCAATTAAAGAATGTTAAATAAGGATTGACCCAAAATTAGATTCCAAAAAAAATAACAGCCATTAGATCAAACGAAAACAGATAAAATAACATGTGTCAGGATCTTAGAGATTGGTCCACCTAAAATCCCTTTTAAGGTTTTTCTTTATTATATAAAAAGACAAAATCTTTACAAAGGAAGAATCCTAATAAAAACTCCCAAAATCTTAGTGCGCTTTTCAAAGTTGGATCCTTTATAGAACCCCACTTGATCCTTTATCCTCCTATAAGATTACCCTCTTTTTCTTCTCAAACCAATTCCATCAAATCTTTGTTCTTTGAGGTTTAATTTGAATTCGATGTGTTTGATCATTGAATCTGATGATCACAACGGTGATGTTTTAGCGCCGCCGTCGAATTTCTCGATGGTTGAAGATGGAATTTTCCGATCTGGGTTTCCTCAACCTGAGAATTTTAGTTTCCTTCAAACCCTAAATCTTCGTTCCATCATGTAAGATTTTTTATTTGAATTCTCTTCCTTTATTAATCTTATGGATTTATTCAATTATTACTGTTTGATTGATTTCCGATTTGATCATTGATTCACCAAAAACAGTTATCTGTGTCCTGAACCATACCCAGAGGAGAATCTCAAGTTTCTTGAAGCTAACAGCATTAAGCTTTTTCAATTTGGAATCGAAGGCAAAACGGTACAGTTTCATTGAACCTATCTTCTTTAAAGTACCTGCAAATTCACCCTATTGAGTTCTTTATATGCAGGATCCTCCAAGTCCTATGCCAAAAGATACAGTTTTGGATGCTCTCAAAGTTTTAGTTGGTAAGGAATCTAATGGCTATATAGTCTATTCTTAGTTGTTCGTGAGTCTTGAATTAGATAATTTTGTTTCTTTGTAGATGTAAGAAACCATCCAATTCTCATTCATTGCAAACGTGGAAAGGTACTTTATAATCTCTTCTTCCCTGTTTAGGAACTTGGCCTTATGTTATTACATGACACTCTTGATGATCTTGTCTTGTCTTCTTAGGTATGCATTATAGTATATACACTCTTTAGGGTTGTCTTGTTTAGGAAATTGGCTATGTTCAAGGCCGGCCCTAAGCACAAGCAGAGCAAGCACCCGCTTAGGACAAAACAATATACTAAAAATAGCCTATTTTTCGATTTAGATTGTCGTCTTATATATGTCAAGTCTGGCCCTAGTTATTGTGTTCTGCACTCTTTGGTGGATTAGCTAGTGTTATGAGTTATTACAGGACACTAATGGATTAGTTCATTTGTTGAAACTTGCAGCATAGGACAGGTTGCTTAGTGGGATGCTTAAGAAAAGTTCAGGACTGGTGCTTATCATCTGTACTCGAGGAGTATCAGAAGAATGCTGGCTTAAAATGGAGACAAAGGGACTTGAATTTCATAGAGACATTTGATATAGTGAGCTTGAGAAAGTGTCTTTTGAGTATCATGTACCGTTATCATGGTTATGGCTTTAAGAGGATGAGGTTAGCTTATGAAGAAGATAATGTTGTTGTTCAGTCACCAAAAGCTCAGGCTGCTAAAGTTTAAAGAAGAGTAACTGAGTGGGAGACATGTGTTGGGGTCTTGATTCAATGATGACTGGATTATTCTTTTAGGATTATACGTTTATGGACAATTTTAGAACAAAGAAGTTTGATTTGTTTTTTGTTTTTTTAAGAAAACAAAATGTACAGATAGATTATTATTCTTATAAAGTTGGATTTATCTAGTTGTTTAAAGATATTCTCTTTCAAATAATTATTATTTATAAATAATATAAGTGGAACATTATGCAAATTACAAAAATTATTTTACAAGTTACACAATTATCACTATATTCTATATATCAATAACATGTGAAAAATTTCAAAGATTGCAATTATTATATTAAATAGAAGTATCCAATTATGACAGTTAAAGTTTATATTATTGTTCTTCATGAATCTAGAAATTTTTTTATTGTTATATAATTTATTAATATGTTGAAAACCACTAAAAATAGTTTACATCTTAACATAATTATATTATTCAAAAATAATTAACTACTTAAAAAATGTAAAACTTTAGGAAACCAATTTTGTTGCAATGGAAAAAAAATATAATTTTAGTTTTTGAAATAAGAAACAAATCTTAATGTGATTTACTAAAAGCATATATATAGTCTGTGAAGAGGTCCAGGGTAAGAATTGTGGACTCAAATAAACAAACTCAAAAAGGTGGAACGTATTAGTCATCACCACGTGCACATCACCAACAACAATGTCTTCTTCTGCTTTATTTAATTTCCCATTGATTTGCCTCAGATCTCTCGATTTTTCGTCTTCTTCTTCTTCTCGATTACCCCATCGTCCTCTTTCATCGACCAGATTCGTTTCTGCTCCTATTTCTCCCAGAAAGTTGAAGCATTTTCGTGGTTTCTCTGGTAACATAATGACGGATTCTAGAGATGATAAAATGGATGCTGTTCAGAGACGTCTTATGTTTGAGGATGAGTACGTCTTTTCTCTGAAACTTCGATTTAGGTTTTGAATTTTTTTTGTGGGTTTTAATCAAAATGGTATCTTTTGTATGTGAATTGAATTTTTGAATCTTGTTTGTATCCCTAGGTTCTGGGTTTTGGATTTGTTGACATTTATTTAGTACTTGTTCTAGGTCTCCCTTTTTTGTCAAATGTCAATGCTTTGCTTTAGTGTTCTTTTGTGAAAGAAGTCATAGTTATTCTATGTTCTATTGTTTTTGGCCCAAATTGATTCTTTGTGTATATATATTTGTAACTCCTTTTAGTTTTATTGTTCTGATGATGATGATGGCTGTTCCTTTACTTACAGATGCATTCTTGTTGATGAAACTGATCGTGTTGTGGGGCATGACAGCAAGTATAATTGTAAGTGAACTTGGTTCGAATTTTCTTCCCATCTTTTAGTATCCTCCATTGAAATTCATGTGCTGCTTTACTTTGTTCTCATATTACTGGCTTTAGTAGCAGTTGATTCATCAAGATTTTAGATAGCATGGTTGTATTGATTTAATGTTGGTCTTAAGCCTCTCCATGAATGTGTTGAACATATTATATCTGCTGTAATAGCATTTTCAGTGTCTACCAAGCGTATGGATGTAGTATAGAGCACTTTACCTTGCAATGTTGTGTTTTTAACGAGCCAATGATATGTTTCTCTAGACATAGTCAAACCTGTGTAGTTGTTTTTGCTTATGCATATTAGTGATACTGATAGGAGGAGGGCTGGTTATCTTTATGTTGCTGTCTATGCCACTATTCAAGATACTGATATGTGATACCTTATAAAATCTGCAGGTCATCTGATGGAAAATATTGAAGCTAAGAATTTGCTTCACAGGGCTTTTAGTGTGTTTTTGTTCAACTCGAAGTATGAGTTGCTTCTCCAGGTATTTTATATATGACTGCTTTGAAGTTTATATTAGTCAAGTGAGGTATATAAATGGATCACAGGCTTATGACAGGATGGTTGTATCATATCATAAGCTTGATTCTAGATAGGATGTTGATATGATGATGGTTGGTGGCTCTTTATAAGCTGGCTTATCAGCCATCTTACTGAAATTCTTTCTCTTTTGAACAGCAAAGGTCTAACACAAAGGTTACATTCCCTCTCGTGTGGACAAACACCTGTTGCAGTGCAGGTCATCTGATGGAAAATATTGAAGCTAAGAATTTGCTTCACAGGGCTTTTAGTGTGTTTTTGTTCAACTCGAAGTATGAGTTGCTTCTCCAGGTATTTTATATATGACTGCTTTGAAGTTTATATTAGTCAAGTGAGGTATATAAATGGATCACAGGCTTATGACAGGATGGTTGTATCATATCATAAGCTTGATTCTAGATAGGATGTTGATATGATGATGGTTGGTGGCTCTTTATAAGCTGGCTTATCAGCCATCTTACTGAAATTCTTTCTCTTTTGAACAGCAAAGGTCTAACACAAAGGTTACATTCCCTCTCGTGTGGACAAACACCTGTTGCAGCCATCCTCTTTACCGTGAATCAGAGCTTATCCAGGAAAATGCACTAGGTTTGTATCTACTGGCAAACCAATTCAGTACTTCTTACTATCTTGTTTATCAAACTGTAGTTTTTCTTAACCAGTGACCTATACTCATCAGGTGTGAGGAATGCTGCACAAAGAAAGCTTCTCGACGAGCTTGGTATTGTAGCTGAAGATGTACCAGTCGATGAGTTCACTACCTTGGGACGTATGCTTTACAAAGCTCCTTCTGATGGCAAATGGGGAGAGCATGAACGTAACACCATTTCTCAAAACTCTTACTTCCCATTTTCTTGAACACAATCACAAAATGTTCTGTGGTGGCCTTTCTTTTGCAGTTGACTACTTACTCTTCATCGTGAAGGACGTGAAGGTTCAACCAAACCCAGATGAAGTAGCTGCCATCAAATATGTGAGCAGAGACGAGCTCAAGGAGCTGGTGAAGAAAGCAGATGCAGGTGAAGAAGGTTTGAAACTGTCTCCATGGTTCAGATTGGTGGTGGATAATTTCTTGATGAAGTGGTGGGATCATGTTGAGAATGGAACTTTGAATGAAGCTATTGACATGAACACCATTCACAAGCTCTGAAAAATTTCTCATGTGTTTTCTTAGGACCAAAACTTTCAATTCATCATTTTAATGAATCTGATGATAATAATTGGAAGATATGTGAGAGACCTATTAAAGATTCCAATTACATCAGCGTTAAAGTTTTATGAATGAGTTTCATTAGACAAGGGTTATCTAGTAATTTTCGTATTAAAGGGCAAACTTTCAAAACCTAGATAATTTGAGAGTCTCTTTTGCAATATTTCATTTTATATATATAGTCGTTACCAATACCAATGCATCAGTTATACAGAGAACCCTAATTCTTCCGGCTTCGTAATGGCGGAGGAGAGATCGTTCATCACTCTTGGAGGAAAAGAATCTTCGTTATCTTCTTCATCCGTTTACAAGGTTTCTTCTGGGGTTGCTAATGTACGAATTGATTCTTCTGCGATTGAGAGATTCTCCACTAGAAACACTCCATTGATCAAAAGAAATTCATTTGGTTTCCCTGAAGAATTGACTGGCGAAGAAACTCGAGCTTCTTTGGCTGTGCTAGCGAAGAAGCTTATTTTGTCGACTTCTGGTGCTCCCTCTTCCTCCACCGCTCGTTCTGTTCTTCCGGTAAAGATTGTAGACATTTTGAATTCGAAGGCTGAGTGTTTGGAATCAAGTGAGATTGATGTGACAGAAGGGGAAAATGTTTTGTTAGAGAACTCTTGTGCTTCATTGATTGGTATCTGTTCGATTATAGATCATAAATCTACTACTCTTTCCCAAATTGTGGATTCTATTGCTGCTTTGAGTTGTGAGGTTTCAAAGGCTGATATAGCTTCGTTTAGCTCGTTGGATTCGGGAGATGGTGTGATTAGGGTTGCTGGTGATCTCAAGGTTTTACTTAACGGGTATAAAGGTGAAGTGAAACTAGAAATCAAAGAGATATCGGAAATTCCTTGGACTCATGGAACATTCAGGTCTGTAGTGAAAAGCTTTCATGCAGATGTTCGTAGAGAATTGAACTCAGGAGTTACCGGGTCCGGATACACTGGGATTAGTAAGCTATTAGGACCAACATTGTTAGCTTTGTCAAAAGCGATTAAAAACTTAGGATTAGGTTCGTTCCTTCGTGCGAAGATTTGTTTTGAGTCAATTGGGAATGAGAATCTGATTCTGAGTAATGGTTTGTCTGAAGTGGTTAAAATGAGCTGTGTTGAATACGAAAATCTGAAGAATAGCTATAAGTTAGCTCTTAATGCTGATTTGGACGAGGATTACTGCAGATACGTTCAGGAACTGAATGTGTCCCTGGGAATTGTATGGAAACTTGTTGGTTTGGAGGCAGTTGCTGCCTTTTTTGCTCTTGCTGGTGGACAGTTGCTGCCTTTTTTGCTCTTGCTGGTGGAGAGCTGTTTGCTCAGAAAAGCGGAGATGACAACAAAGAGGAGGCAAAGACTGATAAGAAAAAGACGAAGAATGAGAAAAAATCAGTTTTGGGGAAGGGGACAAGCAAAGTTATTCAGTTTATCAAAGATAGATTGGTAAGTACTGAGACAGCAAGTAATGATGACAAGAAGAATTCTTTGAATAAATGGGTGGAGCAAATCAAAAACCTTATTAACCCTGAGAGTCATGGTTTTGAGACCTTCTTGGATAAAGTGAAAGAGATAGTTGAGAGTAACGAAAACAGGAGACTTCCGAAGCTTCCAAAGGTAATTTTACAATCTCATAAATGGAGAATGTTAGGCTTGTAGGCATTTTTCTCATTTGTTTGATTCTATGACACAGGGAACTCGGGATTTTGCTAAAGAACAAATGGCAGTTCGAGAGAAATCATTTTCAATCATACAAAAGGTTTTCAAGAGGCATGGTGCAACTGCACTTGATACTCCTGTTTTTGAATTGAGAGAGACCCTTATGGAGAAGTATGGAGAAGGCGCTAAAAACTTGGTTTATGAACTTGCTGATCAGGTAAAAATCATCTAGGCTGCAGTGATTCAAATCATTTTATTTGATGGTTATTTTTCAGAATTCATTCTCATGTATATATACACTAATTGCAGGGTGGAGAGCTTTGCTCTTTACGATATGATTTAACTGTCCCGTTTGCACGGTATGTGGCCTATGAATGGACTCACATCATTCAGAAGATACCAAATAGCAAAGGTATACAGAAGGGATAATCCAGCTAAAGGGAGATCCAGAGAGTTTTATCAGTGTGATTTTGATATTGCTGGTTTGTTTGAACCAATGTTAGCTGATTTTGAAGTTGTCAAGACCTTAACTGAACTCATAGATGAATTGGAGATTGGAGATTATCAGGTAATAACTTTAAAGTCCTAACTTTTCCTGGTTGGTTTTCTCTTTAGCTATGTTCTTGATTTTGGCTTTATTTTAAAAGGTGAAACTGAGTCACCGGAAGTTGCTTGATGGAATACTGGAGATATGTGATGTACCATCTGATAAAATCAGAACCATCTGTTCAAGTATAGACAAGTTAGACAAGCAATCATTTGAGCAAGTAAAAAAAGAAATGGTGGAGGAGAAAGGCTTATCTTCAGAGATCGCAGACAGAATTGGCGAGTATGTTAAGGAGAAGGGAGCTCCTTTGGAGCTACTGTCTAAACTGAAACAAGAAGAGAGGTTCTTATCTAACAAGTCGTCAAGAGAAGCTCTTGATGAGCTGAGTATTTTGTTTGAAGCTCTTGAAAAATCAAAGTGCAGTCATAGAATAGTCTTTGATCTAAGTCTAGCTAGAGGTCTTGATTACTATACAGGCTCTTTGATCTAAGTCTAGCTAGAGGTCTTGATTACTATACAGGCGTCATCTTCGAAGCCGTTTGTATTGGAGCTGAGGTAAAATCCTACTGCTTAGTTTCTTACAAGTCAATTAGAAAAGTTTATGGATTCTGATTTCATCTTTCTGCAGGTTGGATCAATTGGTGCGGGTGGGAGATATGATAACCTTATAGGAAAGTTTGGAACAAAGCAAGTCCCTGCAGTTGGGATGAGCCTTGGAATCGAGCGTGTGTTTAACATAATGGAAGAACGTAACTCGAAACAGAAAAAAGTAACTTCCCTAACTCTTATCCTTGACCTTACTACAAAAGAATAGATTTTCAACTTTCTTTTTTGGACTATGAATTTAGGTGATTAGACCTACAGAGACGCAAGTTTTGGTTAGTATAATGGTTGATGATAACAAAGTAGCAGAAGCAGCTGAATTGGTTAGTAAGTTATGGGAGGCTAAGATCAATGCAGAGTGTCTAGTGAGCAAAAGGAAGACAAAACATTTCGATCATGCTAAAGAATCAGGGATTCCATGGATGGTGATGGTAGGCGAACAGGAACTAGCTAATGGTGTTGTGACATTGAAGAATCTCGTTAATGATAAATGTGTAGAGGAGATTAAAGACGTTTCTAGAGATAGTTTCGTTGCAGAATTGTTGAAACGTCTCTAATGAAAGGTTTCAAACCAAACTCAACTCCTTTTTTCATTCTCTGTTTTTACTATTTTGAAACTGATTGAAAGATTTGATTGGTGTTTTTGGAAATTAGAAGATATTTTAGATGTTGATGATGCTTGGTATTTTACTATTTAGAGAGGGACATAGGATTTGATTGATGTGATTAGTTAGTCTATAACCGAACCGGTTAGACCACCACTGATCTCTAAGATCTTGTCAAACTTAGAAGGTATAAGAAAGAATAAATGGTTTTGAGTTTCATGAGGGAGTGACACAATAAGACAATAAAAGAGACAGGTTCTGTCTGTTTGTGATATGCAGATATCTCACAGGGTCGTAGAAACGACACTCAGATCCCATACTATGGTACAAAAAAACCTCCTCCTTCACGGAAAGAAAGAAACGTGTTTCTCATTGTTGGTAAGTCGTATTTGCGCACATTAGGCTTCATCATTTGTTTTTTTAAGAAGATCTGGATTTAAATGATAGCAATAAAATAAATTTTGAGAAGAATGAGAACCAAAGAATATCAGAAATTATATGAGAGAATCAAAGAATATCAAAATCTATGTGAGAGATATTTGAGAAAAAAAAATGGAAGAGGATTTAGAAATTATATGAGAGAATCAAAAAATATCAAAAACTATATGAAATAAATATTTAAGAAAAAAAAATGGAAGATTGTTTAGATATAGATATAGGCTTTAAAAAATCAACATCAATAATAATAGGGTTTTCTTCAAAAAAACCCTCCACCTATTCAAAGTTTGCAAAACAACCCATTACCTCCAAAAAATACAAATTAATCCTTCAAGTCTAATTAAAAGTGCAATATAGCCCTTGAGAATATTAATGATATTGCATCATTTAACGGTGTTAAGAAATTAACAGAAAATTAACAAAACAATAAACTCGGTCTTTTTACTTGGAAAAAAACAGCACACATGTCATTTATCCAAAGTAATTACAAAATTTTAACATCAAAATACCGAAACATGTTTGAAAAAAAAAACCTATTAACGTGTTATAAACCTAAAACAAGAAAATTATTTGCAACGTCGAACAACCGCCAATTTCTTCATTCCCCTAGCTCGGTAGAGAGTGGACGGTAGAATTGTATTGTCACTTGTATCTGTAACACGTGAACTAACGCAAATATAGTCATCACCTGTGAGTGGACTAGTGAAAAGTCCATAACCTTCAGTTATTAATCAAAGTAAACACATACAAGATGAGAAATTCGAAAATTATAAATAGAAATCATTATCAACCCATGGCTAAAGATCAAGTTCACTTATCAAAAAGAAAAAGAAAGAAAGAATAAAATGAACGAAGACATCAAAGAGACAAAGAGATAATAGTTGATACAAACAAAAATCACCAAGACAAAAGGAATTCAACCAATAGAAGAACGAATCATCGAGACTAAGTACGCGAATAGATTAAATGATGATCGAAAACAAACCTGCATTGAGAGATGAAACACCCGCACGGAGAGAGATGACTGACCTAATTTTTTTTCCCAAATCGTTTTTTTTCACCAAATCAAACGTCCATTAAAGATATTAGATTGACCTGTGTATTTTTTTAAAACCAAAATGACATGAATTGTAGCATGTGTGCCGTTTTTTCACTAAGTAAAACATTAGTTTAATATTCCGTTAATTCTCTTTAGCACTGTTAAAAATCACCACGTCGATAATATTCTCAAGGGTTATATTGCACTTTTAGTTAGACTTGAAGGATTAATTTGTATTTTTGGAAGGTAATGGGTTGTTTTGCAAACTTTGAATAGGTGAAGGGTTTTTTTGCAGAAAACCCATAATAATATAGTAGGTTTTATAAGTTTACAAATTTATAAATATGTAAATTTTCCTAAATATAATTTTTTTCGTAATATATAGTTTCATAATAGCATAATGGAAACTAAATTTAAATTTCCATCATGTATATACTGAGTTTCATCATGCTATTAATAAACTAAATATAAATTTTCCTAATATATAATGAAAAATATCGTATGATAAACTATACATTAGCATTAAGGAAAATTTGCATAATTATAATATTCATAAAATCTTGGAAACCCTATATATAATTTGAATTTGAGAGTCTTTATGCAATACTTTATTTACTAACGCATCAGTTATACAGAGGAACCCTAAGCTGCTGTAGTCTCTTCAATGGCAGCGGAGAGATCGTCCATCACTCTCGGAGGGAAAGGATCTTCGAAGGATGAGTGTTTGGAATCATGTGAGATTGATGTGACAGAAGGTGAAAATGTTGTGTTAGAGAATTCTTGTGCTTCATTGATTGAAATCTGTTCGATTGTAGATCAAAAATCGAGTAATCTTTCCAAAACTGTGGATTATATTGCTGCTTTGAGTTGTAAGGTTTTAAAGGTGGATATAGCTTCTTTTAGCTTGTTTGATTCGGGAGATGTTGGTTTTGGGGTTGCTGGTGATCTCAAGGTTTTACTTAACGGGTATAAAGGTGTAGGGAAACTTGAATTCGAAGAGATGTCGGAAATTCTTGGAATATTCAGGTCTGTAGTGAAAAGCTTGCATGGAGTTGCTCGTAGAGAATTGAACTCAGGAGCTACCGCTGGGATTAGTAAGATATTAGGACCAATATGGTCATCTTTGTCAAGAGCGATTAAAAACTTAGGAGTAGGTTCGTTCCTTCGTGCGAAGCTTTGTTTTGAGTCAATTGGGAATGAGAATCTGATTCTGAGTGATGTTTCGTCTGAAGTGATTCAAAAGAGCTGTGTTGAGTATGAAAATCTGAAGAATAGCTATAATAAGTTAGCTTGTAATGCTCCTGTGGATGAGGATTACTGCGGATTTGCTCACGAATTGAATGTGTCTCTAGGAATTGTATGGAGACTTGTGGTTTTGGAGGCAGTTACTGCCTTTTTTGCTCTTTCTGGTGGAGAGCTGTTTGCTCAGAAAAGCAGAGATGACAACAAAGAGGAGGCAAAGATTGATAAGAAAAAGAAGAAGAATGAGCAAAAATCGAAGGGGACAAGCGTAGTTATCCAGTTTTTCAAAGATAAATTGGTGAGTACTGAGACAGCAAGTTATGATGACAAGAAGAATTCTTTGAATAATTGGGTGGAGAAAATTCTTATCAACCCTGAGAGTCATGATTTTGAGACCTTCTTGGCTAAAGTGAAAGAGATAGTTGAAAGTAACGAAAACAGGAGATTTCCGAAGCTTCCAAAGGTAATTTTACAATCTCATAAATGGAGAATGTTAGACTTGAAGGCATTTTTCTCATTTGTTTTTGATTCTATGCCACAGGGAACTCGGGATTTTGCTAAAGAACAAATGGCAGTCCGAGAAAAAGCATTTTCAATCACTCAAAATGTTTTCAAGAGGCATGGTGCAACTGCACTTGATACACCTGTTTTTGAATTGAGAGAGACCCTTATGGGGGAGTATGGAGAAGACGCTGATAAATTGGTTTATCATTTTGCTGATCAGGTAAAAATCATCTAGGCTGCAGTGATTCAAATCAATATTGTTTGATGATTATTTTTCAGAATTCATGCTCATGTGTATATATATTAATTGTAGGGTGGAGAGCTTTGTTCTTTACGATATGATTTAACTGTTCCGTTTGCACGGTATGTGGCTATGAATGGACTCACATCATTCAGAAGATACCAAATAGCAAAGGTATACAGAAGGGATAATCCATCTGCAAATAGATACAGAGAGTTTTATCAGTGTGATTTTGATATTGCTGGTTCGTTTGAACCAATGGGACCTGATGTTGAAGTTGTCAAGACCTTAACTGAACTCCTAGATGAATTGGAGATTGGAGATTATCAGGTAATAACTTTTAAGAGTCACAATCTTTCTTGGTTGGTTTTCTCTTTAGCTATGTTCTTGATTTTGGCTTTGTTTTAAAAGGTGAAACTGAGTCACCGGAAGTTGCTTGATGGAATGCTGGAGATATGTAATGTACCACTTGAGAAAATTAGATACATTTGTTCAAGTATAGACAAGTTGGACAAACAATCATTTGAGCAAGTGAAGAGAGAAATGGTAGACAAGAAGGGCTTATCGTCAGAGATCGCAGACAAAATTGGCGACTTTGTTAAATTGAAGGGAGCTCCTTTGGAGCTATTGTCTACTCTGAAACAAGAAGAGAGGTTCTTATCTAACAAGTCGTCAAGAGAAGCTCTTGATGAGCTGAGTATTTTGTTTGAGCTTCTAGAAAGATCAAAGTGCATTCATAGAATAGTCTTTGATCTAAGTCTAGCTAGAGGTCTCGATTACTATACAGGCATCATCTTCGAAGCCGTTTGTATAGGAGCAGAGGTAAAGTACTGCCGCTTAGTTTCTTGCAAGTCAATTATAGAAAGTTTATGGCTTCTGATTTCTGCTTTCTGCAGGTTGGATCAATTGGTGCTGGTGGGAGATATGATAACCTTATAAGAAAGTTTGGAACAAAGCAAGTCCCTTCAGTTGGGATGAGTCTTGGAATCGAGCGTGTGTTAAACATAATGGAAGAACGTAACAAGAAACAAAAACAAGTAACTTCCCTAACTCTTATCCTTAACCTTACTACAAAAGAATAGATGTTGAACTTTGGTTTTTTTTCCTATGAATTTAGGTGATTAGACCTACAGAGACACAAGTTTTGGTTAGTGTAATGGTTGATAACAAACTACCAGAAGCAGTTGAATTGGTTAATAAGTTATGGGAGGCTAAGATCAATGCAGAGTATCAAGTGGGCAAAAGGCAGACAAAACATTTCGATCGTGCTAAAGAATTAGGGATTCCATGGATGGTAATGGTAGGAAAAAAGGAACTTGATGAAGGTGTTGTGACATTGAAGAATCTCGTTAATGGTAGATGTGTAGAGGAGATTAAAGACGTTTCTAGAGATAGTTTCGTTGCAGAATTGTTGAAACGTGATAAGGATATGATTGGGAACTTAAGGAGTAAGAAGAATGAAAAGGAAGAGACAAGTGTTGTTAAGGTGAAAGCACAAAGGATGGCTTGGGTTTTGAAGACTTTCTATTTTCTCAAAAACCTGCTGGGTTTGACTAGAGGGTTCTAGTAGGGTTTATCATCCCTTGGAGTATTTAATCTAAGAGCAAACTTTAGGGGGTTGTTGATGTTGTGTGTTTGAGCCTTATGTAGGGCTTTGGTTTTATGATCTCTCAAACTTAAGAGGAAGAGAGAAAGATAAGTAAGAACTTATCAAAACGTCTCTAATGAAAGGTTTCAAACCGAACTCACTCCTTGTTTCATTCTCTGTTTTTACTATTTTTGAAGCTGATTGAAAGATTTGATTGGTGTTTTTGGAAATTAGAAGATATTTTAGATGTTGATGATTTTACTATTTAGAGAGGGACATAGGATTTGGTTTATGTGATTGGTTAGTCGATTACCGAACCGGTTAGATCAACTATAATTGGTTGATCTGATCTCTAACTTAGAAGGTATAAGAAAGAGAAAATGGTTGAGTTTCATGAGAGAGTGACACAATAAGACAATAAAATAGACAGAGGTTTTGTCTTTGTGTGATATACAGATCTGATTTAAGCATTATGATAAGTGTTTGGTTTATGTATCTTCCTACAGACATGTGGCCTATAAGGTCAGTAAGAAGATCACTATTGTGTGTTCTTAAAAAAAGCCTATGGTAATTATCTACCATCTAATACAATCTGTATCCTTTCATTTGTTGTTTCGATATCTTAGAGATCGAATCTCATTTAAATATTGAAGTGGGGATGAGATTTTTTTTTGTTGACTTCGGCCACAATTAAGTTAACCAAACCTAAATAACTAGATTCTAATCCGCGGTACACCACGGATCAATTATTTTAATAAAATTTAAAAACTTATATTTATCTATATATAATTTTTATTTATAAATATGTA
>CM071718.1:34276309-34308477 GCA_036630335.1 Physaria fendleri | reverse complement strand
GCAGGTGTTTGGCTACTGGAATAATTCTAAAATTGTACTTCAATTTTAATAGGATATATATAAGATTTAATTTAATACGAATATATTATAAATGAAATATTCTGTTTAGATATTTAAATGTTGATTTAGGAAAAAATTCAATTTAGAATTAAATGAGTTTTTTATTGTTTGGATACTTGGTTACAAATTCTTGTGTTTGGCTACTGGAATAGGCACAAAAAAGTGTCTTCAATTTTAATATATAGATAGATTTTCTTTTTAACTATTTCAATTTTCTTTCTCTCTTTTCTCTCTAATTTCAGAATCGATTTAAACGTTATTTTCAAGTCAAATTTTAATCGTAAAAATATAAAACCTATCTAGATATCTATTTAATTCAAAAAATAATCAGATTATAACTTTAAAAAAATTTTCTGATCATAATTTAGTTTAAAATAACCGGCTTTAAAATCGATTTAAATAATATTTTAAACAAAATTATGACAAAAAAAAAACTTAAAACTTTGTTTATTCTCCATCACCTAATGATGGAAACATGTTTCAAGAATAACACAATCATGTGAACTGGAACCGAAACAAACCAAACTAAATTGAATGAAATTTATTTTTATTTTAATCTTTAGCCTTTTTTCAGATAATCAAAAGCGAGCTTCACATTATAAACAGCTGACCACGTTAGTAGCAAGACACATATGCACATGCCACATGATGTGTCAATACAAAATCCACCAGTTTCACTCTCCATCCTCCACCTAACTCATATTACGCAACATACGATAAGGTTATGCTATTATCCATCTCAAAATATATAAACCCTAAAGCCTAACCATATTAATTAGAGACAACCAAAAATGGAGACTTATGTAGAAGCTACTGGTATGGACACAGAAGCCACAACGACGGAGACGACAAAGAACAAGAAGCAAAAGTTGAAAGTGATGGTTGCGATAGATGAAAGTAAGAACAGCTTCGATGCGTTGGAATGGGCAGTGGAACATCTCAGAGATGTTATTAGTGCTGAACCAGAAACTGGTCAAGAAGGCGGTTTACTTACTTTGGTTCATGTTCATCCAACTTATATTCAATATATCTATCCTTCTGGTGGAACTGGTGAAGCAACAAAACAAAGATTCTCTTCTCTTTTATTTTCTTTTTTGGTTATTTTTGATGTGTTTTAATTAATATATGAGAGAGTTTGAACATTCTTAGCTTCGGCGGTGTACGCGACGGATTCAGTGCCTGAACAAATGAGAAAAGCACGAGAAGAGAGTACCACTAACTTATTCACTCGAGCTTTGGAGATTTGTAGAGGCAAAATGGTCAGCCATCTGCAACTCTACTCTACTACAAACAAAACAATTTTCTTTGGGGTTATCATCAAAAATAGCACTTTAAAAAACATGGTTTATGAGAAATACCATTTCATGAGAAATATCACCGTTGATCGCGCGAAAAGACTATTTTGCCTTCGTTCACGATTCTTGATCAACAATTACTCATGTTATTTACCATGTTTTTGTCTTGTTTTTAGGTTTTGTCATTTACCATGTTTTTGTCTTGTTTTTAGGTTTTGTTTTTAGGTTTATGATTTTGGATCAACGATTATTCTCAGGGTTTTTTTTTGTAACTTTTCTCACAAAAGGACAAAAAATGGTATTTGTCTGGTAGATCTGGGTCCATTGACTCGGTGTTATTTCTAGGCTATTTCTCATAATTAAATCATTTTCTTTTGTTAGCTCTTTATATCTATTTTTTTAATGAGATTTTGGTTTATGATATAGGTGAAGACAGAGACAATGATATTAGAAGGAGATCCTAAAGAGATGATATGCCAAGCGGTCGAACAGACCCATGTCGATCTTCTAGTTGTTGGTAGTCGTGGACTCGGCATGATCAAAAGGTTAATAACTCTAATCTTTGGGTCTTAAGATCTCAAAAATGAATTTTCTAGGGTTGAGACTTGGTCATTAATATATTGGTGTTTGGGATATATGTATATATATGCAGGGCATTTTTAGGGAGTGTAAGTGATTATTGTGCCCAACATGCGAAATGCCCGATTCTCATTGTGAGACCACCTAAAGAAACCTCAACTAAGACTGAACACAAGAGCAAGTGAGAATTGAACTATGTGATGATCCCCATTCGTGAAAAAGGAAAAGTGTATGCCAATATATAAATAATAAGTACATGATCAAAACTTAATGTTGTTTGTTCGAGTTTTATGAAAATAGGTTGGAGAGATTCTGTAACGAAAATATAAAACTAAACTAACCTTTAGTTAAAGGACATCTTCTAAAGCAAACACACGTTGTACAGTTTCTTGATGCAAGTGGAAAATGGAATGAGAAACAACCGTAGCAATAAAAGTCCAAGTTGTACTCTATTTTAAAAATAAAAAGTTAAGTAAAAAATAGAAAAAACTACACCCTAGAAAAAATTTGGACTATTGAGTGTTATTTTTTTGGCAAATGGCTATTGGATGTAATTTAAGAGAGGATGAAGGCCATAGAGTGAAATTCTCTCTAAAAAAATATGTGAGAAGCAAAAACGTTTAGTTTAGTTGTCATCGACAAGAATTATTCTCAAATTAAAAAAGTGCTACAAAAATAATATATAAAAAAATTGTTTATACATTAATAAAAATTGTTTTTAGCAAAATGTCTGGTATACAATTTAATTATTTTATAAGAGAAAGTCTTCTTGATATAAATATATATAGAATCATTGATCCCATTTACATTCTATATCTCTTCTGTTCTTCAGCCAGTGATTGAGTTACACATTTTCTTTCTTTCTTTTCTCTTCCCTTGAAGGCTTCTTGAGACCTTTAAAGTCGATAAAATTATATACAGACACTTTTTTTTTTTTCAGAACTGAAATATATAAGCCATGGTCAAGAAGAGTTACACGGTGGCTATGGTTACGGTGGTGGTCGTTATGCTTATCTACTCCTCTGTGTTTGATCAGCAATTGCTTCAATCGTCAAGTTTTTTACAAGGTAAATTCTACGATTCAAACAAATTAAATCTTTCACTTCACTTGTGTTTGAATTTAAATGTTAAGCCAACCAGATCTAGACATAATAATCTAAATCTGAAACCGATCAAAAATATGTGAATGTACATGACTAGTTCTAACTTTTGTAAGTTCTGGTCAAAAGAAGCAACTAAAATAATATGAATTTTTAGTCAAATGCAATTATACGTTTTTTTTTTTTTGGGTGTTTTAAATGTACTTTGTTTTTTCCAATTTAAAGGGTTAAAATATTAGTATCACATAGAGTCACAAACTAAAATATAGGATTACATAAAATAATGCGAATTTAAAGTTCCTGCAAGCCAAGGACAAATAACGTGAAGTGTTTATTCATTTAATAGTTTTTGTTTTTGTTTTGTTAAATATTATTTTGATAAAAGAAAATTTCGATTCATTGTTGTTTTGTTCTATTTTATATATATTTAAAAATATTTTTATTCATTTTTCAAGCATATATTATGTAATCCATTTTTTTTTAATACAAGACTATAATTTTATTAAGGTAAAAAATATCAACATTTTTTTTTAGTCTTCTTGTGACATATTTTCTGTACACTTGCACTACTAAATTTTGTTTTTTAGTAACTTAAATTAAAAAAAAAAAGAGTTTATGCAGGTACGTTACAACACCAAACATGGGAATCCAAAAGAACCAAGCAAACTCCACAACCACAAGTCACTAATTTAGCTACAATCACATGCGACCGATCCAACACTAATTACGACATCTGCTCAATCAACGGTTCATGTAATCTCAACTCCAAAACCGGAACATTAACTCTCATCATAGACCCAACATCTGCCACAACACCCCCACTTGTCCAAAAAATCAGACCATACCCAAGAAAAGCAGAAACCGGAGTCATGTCCAGGATCCAAGAGTTAATATTAACCTCAGGCCCAACCCGATCATGTGATATAACATATGATTTGCCAGCGATTGTGTTCAGTGCTGGAGGTTACACCGGAAGCATCTATCACGATTTCATCGATGGTTTCCTCCCTCTTTTCATCACGGCTAATTCGGTATATCCAGACCGCGATTTCGTCCTCGTGGTAGCGAATCCAAAACAATGGTGGTTGCCTAAATACATTGATATTCTAGGTATGTTTAGCAAACACAAAACCATATTACTAAACAAAGAAAATTCTACTACTACTACATATTGTTTCACTTCAGCCACAGTTGGTCTAATTTCACATGTACCTATGATAATAGACCCGACCCCAATACCCAACTCAAAAACATTAGTGGACTTCCATAATCTCCTAGACAAAGCCTTAAACACAAACCTATCTATCCTCAAAACTAGCAAGCCTCGTCTTGTATTAGTTAGTAGATATGGCAACATTGGTAGAGTGATCTTAAACGAGAATGAGATTAAAGAGATGCTTGAAGATATTGGATTCGAGGTCATCATATTTAAACCATCGAAAACTACGAATTTGAGAGAAGCATATAAACTCATAAAGTCGAGTCATGCAATGGTTGGGGTTCATGGTGCAGCATTAACTCATTTATTGTTTCTTCGACCCGGTTCGGTGTTGGTCCAAGTTGTTCCGATTGGGTTAGGTTGGGTGTCTAAAACATGTTTTGAATCGCCAGCTAAAGCTATGAAGTTGGAGTATGTTGAGTACAGAGTGAATGTGGAAGAGAGTAGTTAGGTGAAAAAGTACAAAAGAGATGATTTGGTATTAAAAGATCCAATTGCTTATAGAGGAAAAGATTGGAATGTGACAAAAATGAATGTTTATTTAAAAGAACAAGATGTTATATTAGATGTTAATAGGTTTAGGAGATATATGAATGAAGCATACTATAAAGCTAAACTTTTTATGGACATAAACGGTTGATTTACATTCTATTTTGAAGTTCTGAAAGTTCTGAAAGAAAAAAAAGATAGATTGAGATTTCAAAAGAATCTATTTTTAGGAAGTTCAGAAAGAAAAAAAGGATAAAAAAAACAGAGGATTCTATTTTGTCCACGCCAATGGAACACATTCGCAATGACAGATTGAGATTTCATGTGAAACTCTTTAATAAAAAATGTGGCCGCCATTATCGTACTCTCTCACGTTCCCATCTAATCCTAGACACCAATACCCTATTCAAAACCTTCTCATTTCTGTTTTTCCTGATTCCTTTTTTGGCTCTCTTGTTTTCTTCCATTAAAGTATCTCCTTTTGGGTTCTGTTTGACACGTATTTTTCTAAGGTTTGCTCTTCCTCTTGACCTTTTATATCTCTTCAGATTCTTAGGAATCTCGTACTTACATGATTCGTGCATGAATTTGTTGTTCTTTGTGATTAAAGAAAGCCAGAGCATGAAATTTTACAAAAAGATGGTTAAAATTTGGAAAATTTGAGTGTGTTTATGTGTGTTTGATTGGTGACCGTATTGTGTTCGATGTAATGTCTCAATGATGGTATTTGAATATTTAATACTTCCAGGCTCGTGTCAAGGAACTACTTGAATCTGGTTTCTAGTGAATATGGGTTAGTATTCGTGACTCAGTTTTGTTTTAGGCTGGTAAACAAAGGATCCTAACGTACGTATACAATTTCATTTTGTCTTGTTTCTGCAGAAATGAAGACGATTCTTAGATCAATCAGTTTTAATGAAAATGACTCGGATTCAACCATCACTGAATCACGTGAAACTAGAAAGAAGCTATACAAGAGATCCCTTAGCAGTAAAGGGACACAACGATCAAGAATATCTCCAGGGGATGTGGACAACAATTTCTCTGTAAAGCCTTTGACTTTTTTGAGAGAAGATGACAGATATAAATCCCGAAAATGGAAACCTGTTGCTGAAAACGATCTTGCAAAAGAATTTTTAGCCTTGTTATTAGGTGATGGAAGATATCAAGCTGCACTGAAGTTGCAGAAGGTCTATAGAAGTTTCCGGACCAGAAGAAGGCTAGCTGATTGTGCTGTAGTGGTTGAGCAAAGATGGTTCGTACAAACTATAATTGTTGGAACTTGGCACTGTATATACAAATTATCTGTTTAGTGACTAAATGGAATCTGCAGGTGGAAGGTACTTGACTTTGCTGAACTTAAAAGAAGTTCTATATCGTTTTTTGAAATTGAGAAGCAAGAGACTGCAATTTCACGCTGGTCTAGAGCAAGAACAAGAGCCGCTAAGGTAATACTATGCCATCAAACATGTTGGTTTGATGCACCATTTTCTTCCTGTTCACTTGTCTTTAATCCATGAATTGACAATCTTATTGCTTAGGTGGGCAAAGGCTTGTCAAAAGACGAGAAAGCTAGGAAATTGGCTTTGCAGCACTGGCTTGAGGCAGTAAGAATATTTTTCTACACCATGTCTTTTCCTGTGCCTAACAATTTTGTGTAAAAAACCATGTGATCTTTACTTTTAAGCTTTAACAGATTGATCCTCGACATCGTTATGGCCACAATCTGCAATTCTATTATCATGCTTGGCTCCACTGTGACAGTAAACAACCCTTTTTCTATTGGTAAGATTGCTACTACACAGTCAAAAGTATGACAGTATCAAGAATACATACAATTTACGAGCTAACGTCCAACTTTGGACATGTAGGCTTGACATAGGACATGGAAAAGAAGTAAACCACGAAAGATGTCCAAGATCTAAACTTTACCAACAAAGCATCAAGTATCTTGGTCCGGTGAGTTTTAGTCCTCTATATTCTGTGCTTGGTAGACTAATTCTGATAAAATTCAGATATTCTCCTCAGGAAAACTTGGTACACCAATCTATTTAAGAAACAAACACTTATGCATGCTTATTAGATATCTTTTTGGTAATGCTCTATTATCTTTTATGAACAGACCGAAAGGGAAGTATATGAAGTTGTAATTGAGAATGGGAAACTCATGTATAAGCAAAGTGGGACAGTTATAGACACAAAACAAGGCTCTCCAGATACAAAATGGATCTTTGTCCTAAGTGTATCTAAGATATTGTATGTTGGAATGAAGAGAAAGGGTAACTTTCAGCACTCAAGTTTTCTAGCTGGGGGAGCTACATTATCTGCCGGAAGAATTGTGGTTGAAGATGGTGTTCTTAAGGTAAAATAAAGGAATTTTCCTTAAGCTGTTCCTAAATTCTTTCTTATGCAAAAGAATAAACCGAGTTATTTGGATGATCTTCTCAGGCAATTTGGCCTCACAGTGGACACTATCTTCCAACAGAAGAGAATTTTCAAGCGTTCATGTCATATCTTAGTGAGAACAATGTAGACCTCACTAGTGTAAAGGTAAGTCCACTCTAGTCTGAGTTTTAAACCATCAATTTTTTTCATAGTTTTGGCTCTGGATTGTGTTTAGGCTATGATTTACTCAATCACAGACTTTCTTTTTCATATTCTGTAGAAAAGTCCAGATGACGAAGATGGAGAATATTTTGTTAGAGTCAAGAGGATGCCTTCAAGAATCAAAGAGACTGAAGAAGAACATTGTGACTTTGTGGATGCTAAGACCGGTTTAACTCCGACCAATAAATCCAACAATCATCCAGAACTACAAGCATTCACAAGGTTTCATTCAAAACTTTCAAGAGTGCAGATTCCCAACAAAGAAGACAACACGATTGAGGGTATTCAGGAGGATGAAGAAGAAGAACCTGAAACCCCTTCGGAAGAAGAAGGGTATGAGACAGCAGAAGAGTCCTTCATAGCTGAGGAAGAGTTCACATTCCCAAAATCAAATCTGTTTGATGAAGACATTGAAGAATACGAGAAGCCAGTCTTGAAGGAGAAGATAATGAAAAGGATAGATACACACAAAAGAACTAAATCATACCAATTAGCTGAAAGGCTACATTCAAGATGGAGTACAGGTGCAGGCCCTAGAATCAGTTGTATGAGAGATTACCCTTCAGAGCTTCAATGTAGTGTTCTTGAGCAAGCTAATTTATCTCCAAGAGCTTCTTCAATCTCTTCTCGTAAACCATCTCCTTTTGCCCCGGTTAAAAGACGAGGAACAAGCCTTGGGAGAAGTCCTTTGGCTCAAGAACTTGAACACCTTTAGGTTTGTATATATATATGAAGCTCATGTGATGAAATAACTTTAATATTTTTGTATAAGCAAGATGCAAAACTAGGGCTTAATTGAAGAATGAGTCTTTATAGGTGTGATCCTTGTTCTTCAAGTCACCTATCATTATATTTTTTCCGTTGAAGTAGTAATAATGTACATATACAGAACAATTAATTGTTATCCATACTTATGTCGTGTAATTATATTGTGATGCACTGAATCGTATAAAGTCGATGTTACATTAACGAAATATTAATCAAAATTAAATCAAACCAATCCAAAAGATTAATGATTGTAGTTCTTCTTCTTCAAATCCATTCATAATCTAGGGTATAATGCATAGACAACCACACATTAGCTATATTTGGTACTCAAGAGTTTAGCTGAAATCACCAGGACCAGGTAACTAAATGTCTGGTACTCAAGAGTTTAGCTGAAATCACCAGGACCAGGTAACTAAATGTCTGAAAACAATTTTCTGTGACTCTGCATTGGCCCAAAGTTTATGTGGTGAAACATGATTACACTCTGAATTAGAACAAGGACTACACTTGCATTACCATATTAATTATGAGAAATCTAAAAATTATATTTTATTTTTGATAAAATCATTGAATGTTGAATCTATATATAAACCATATGAAATATTAGTATTAGACACATGAAATTTCATTTGATAATTATATTAATCAACTTAATATCAATTGAAAATTTCATATTTATGCTTTGTTTATATTTTTTTTTTTGTTTTAATACTATATTTTTTTTATATTTTATTTTTTAGTTATCTCCATTAATTACTTAATACACCAAAATTGTAAAGTTATTGTGTCAACCAATCTATCCTTCCGAATTTTATTCCAATTTTACAAGGTGTTTAGAGATTTTGAAATTAACTTTTATAAGAAACTAATAATTTAAATAAAATTCTTATTAGATTTCATAATATTAGGAAATGTTAGTTTTTAAAAGTGATAACATTATGGAAATATTATTTTATATACTATTTCTAAGATTGTTTCAATTATTAAATATGAAAAAAAAACTTTCTATGTAGAACAACTGTTACAATAAATATATTTAGATTACTTAACTAATTAATGAACGGATTTTTCCATATATAGTATAAAAGATGATTTGAAGCTAACTAAACCTCTAGTTGGGTTAAAATTATTTGGGGTCTTTTGCACTCTTCATTGATTGTTCAGCTTGGGACAAATGTTAATACTTGGATTATGAGTTTCTATTTAATTTCTGAGCCAGTTTTATGTATTTTATCTTTTTTTGGTCAGGAAGCCAGTTTATATAACTTCTTTAGTTCTACACAAGTCAAAATTTGGTAATTTTGGATCAACATTGGTTTTGTATAAATCTTTTGTTTTTGGTGATTAGATATAAGTTTAAATTATGCAAATTTGGATATTAAGCATCTTTCTCATCATAATTAAATTAAAGAAATATTCAAAAAAAAAAACTTGTAGGAGCAATTAAAAGGAAAAAATCAAGAAATTTGACTAATTTTGGCGTTGACTAAAGTCACGCAAATCACACTTTTGAGATACTCAAAGACAAAGTGGTGGGGGATCAAAACTGGTGGCTAACTGGCTATGAATGTTCTTTAAAACACTTTCAGATTATTATTTTTTTTAATCAAAAATAAAAGATCCATTTTTAACTTTCTCTCTGCCAGCGAACATCCATTGGAGCTCCTCACTGTACGGCTCAAGAGAGAGGAAATCCCAAATTACGAAACAAATATAAATTGTTGTCAAACTCCCTGTTCTAAGGTTTTTGACTTTTTGGAATTTTGAAATCTTTCTACTCCAATTTTTCTCTCCTCTTTCTTGAAACGGGAAGGAGGGAGGGGAGACGAAGAAGATTCTAGAAAGATCAATGGAAGGTTCTTCAGGGACATGGCAAGGATTGATCCTTTTGGGTATTGTAACATGGATCTATGTTTCTTCCTATCTGAATTTGACCCATAAATTTAGATCTTTCCTACAACCATGGGTCTCTCGTCAAGTCGTCGGTGGTCTTCCTCTCATTCTCACAATTCAGGTAACCTAATTACCCAGTTAGTTGAATCGAAGCTGATTTTTAGATTTTGCCTTCACATTGAATTGGGGAACAATGAAATTTCTTTTCTTTTTCTGGGTAATTGGTGCAGAAATGTCAAAATGGAGTATTGGATGCTTTCTTCTCAGGGCTATCGTGTGTTGTCTCTGTGCCCTTTTACACAGCTTTCTTGCCTTTGCTCTTCTGGGTAACAACTAAAGTTGAAACCTTTAGTCTTGTATTTATGATTTTATTTATGTGCATATAATTGTAACCTTGACGTTTTCTAATCGATGACTTGATATTGCAGAGTGGACATGGTAGATTAGCTAGGCAGATGACTTTGTTGATAGCATTCTGTGATTACTTGGGAAACTGCATAAAGGTATGAACTTTTCAATTCTGTAACACATTTTACTTAGTTTTTAAAGTTCGAAAGAACTTTCGGTTTAAAAGGTCTCCTGTATTAGGATGTGGTATCAGCTCCTAGGCCAAGCTGTCCACCGGTTAGACGGATTACTGCTACAAAAGATGAGGAAGACAATGCAATGGAGTATGGCTTGCCTTCTTCACATACTCTTAACACGGTTTGTTTGTCTGGGTATGTTGTAAGCAAACTCTTTACCAGGTTAATTGTAGAATCCCAAAGTTATTTCCTAGCTAAGAGTGTTTTGCTTTCGATATTATGATGCCGTGAAGAAAATAGATTTGGCTAAATGTGAAGCAATTAATGTGAAGCTATTGTCCATTAAGCTGCTCTTTCGTAAAGCAGATGTTGCTGTGGCCTGTGGGTTTAGAGGTTTAAACACTTAATCTCCTTTTTTAATTGTTGTTTCAGATATCTACTTCACTATGTGTCATCATCTTTTGAATCCAACAATGTGTCTATCCAATACTATGGCTTTGCCCTTGCTTGTCTATTGGTAACCCTAATCGCCTTTGGTAAGATCAAACTCTTAAGCGAAGAAATGCACATTTGTCATAAGTATTTGATTCCTCAACATACATCATTGTTTTTCTTCCTAGGAAGGATTTACTTGGGTATGCACAGCATGGTCGATATCATCGGTGGTCTTGCTATAGGAGTCCTGATTCTAGGTCTTTGGCTTACTGTCAATGAACAAATCGATGATTTCATTACCTCAGAACAGAATGGTAAGCATTATTTTATTACTCAAATGCTTCTACATTTAAACACCAAAATAACAAAGAAGCCATTGACTGTGGATTGTGTAGTTAGCTCATTCTGGACTGCTTTGAGTTTCTTATTGCTTTTTGCATATCCAACACCCGAGCATCCAACTCCAAGCTACGAGTATCACACAGCCTTCAACGGGGTTACACTAGGAATTGTAAGCAATCAAGAATTGTTATGTACTGTAGAACTCTTGAATGGATAATCCAGACAATGACCTTAAATGGTGGTTTTCATGTCCTAGGTGACTGGTGTCCAACAGACATACAGCCAATTTCACCACGACGCAGTCCCTCAAGTCTTCTCACCAGAGCTCCCGCTATCAGCTTACATTGGAAGAGTTATGGTAGGGATACCGACGATACTCTTGGTGAAAACTTGCAGTAAATCCCTTGCAAAATGGATCTTACCATCTATATCGTATGCACTCGGAATTCCAATAAGATCCAGTACTTACATTCCTAAGCTCAAGCTGGACAAAGGGTGTGCAGATGGGAAGAAGACAGACGAAACCAAGTCATTTGGGTATTTGCAGAGACTGTCTGAGTTTATGAGCCAGGACGTGTTTGATATCGATACTGGCATAAGGTTCTTCCAATACGCAGGTCTTGCCTGGTCCGTTGTTGATCTTGTTCCTTCGCTATTCTCTTACATGAACTTGTAGTAATAGCTCGGTTGTGTTGTTATACAAAATCAATGCTTTTAATGGCCAAAGTATCCATTGTTGTGGCTTCAAAGAACTTAGGTTTCAAGTATAATATGCAACAAAGGGGAAGAATCACGAGAAGCAAAATCAAAATAATGTCATAATTAACAGATTCTGATGCAGAAGGGAGCTAAGTAAGATTAGCCAAACACAAATGTTCATAATAGGTTTTAGAGTTCATTGACCTCTTTGCCTATATTACACTATTCCAAGAAAGAGGGGCTAAATTGATTTTTAAAGAGATGCAACCTGAAACACAAATGCGCTGAACCAAATCGAGCAAGCAGAGCTTTTCAAAACCGACAATCTGACTTTGCAGCTGTGGAGGAGCCGAGTGTCCTCATAGGAAGTAGTCGGGTGTTCTTCTGGTTACATCTGGCTCTCCTCTCCTCGGTGCTGGTTCAAACTGTTTCATGATTCAGACAGTTAGTTTCTTGAAAAAGAAGTTTAACCAAAGATTTCTGGTCATAGTTTGGGAAAAGACCTGAATGAACGTATGGTTCCTGCAGTCATCGACCTCAAGAATTGAGGCCATATTTCCACAGCGATAGCAATAGTTTGGTGCACTGAATATAGTCACCACCTTTTGCTCCTGTCAACAGAGATATATTTATACATAGTGAGCTAAGAATCTTAGGTTTGGCTAATCTTATATGCAGGGAAGAGAAGTTTAATTGCATTACGTGAGCCCAGTTGAATCCATCCATAACCAGCTGATGCGCTCTGGCGATCAGCTTTAAGCTGTTAGTGTGATTGAATTGTTCTGAAATGTCCTATGGAAATAAAAATGAAAAAGGAAACTCAATTATAGTTATTTGCAACAGAAAAAAGGAGATAACAGACAGCTTGTGAAACTGAGGTTTCATAATTCAATACCTGACCAAAGGTATATCCTGCACCACGAGGAGAGATTCCCCAGCCACATCTGTCATCAGGATCAGACCATAATAAGTCACACATAGGCCCTTCATGCGGAACTTCTTGAACTCGTTCGACTTTCCTAATGTTGTCAAGGGTCTCAATAGATGGTGACAATCCACCATGAAGGCAGAATATTTCTGACTCCACCTGTAAGCAAGGATATACAACATGAGAAGAACAGCCTCATTATCCCTCAGAATTAAAACTCTTAAGAAACCATTAGTTCTTTCCCAGCAAGTTATATTTAACAAATCATCCACTCCGCTACAGAAAGTATAAGTAGAAAATGCAATTTATATACTCACTCAGAGCATTCCAATACACAACCATCTCAAATTGAAGTTAAACATACCGACCAAATATGCTAATTCAGGCACAAGACACAAAAAAAATTCAATCTTCTGAATGTATTAAATATTGTCAGCTCCAAAACAAACAACGGATCATCTATATTATAGGGGTACTGTACCAGATTGAAGTTCTGAGTCCCAACTTCATAAAACTGGAAAAAAATGATGCAACGTGTGTACTAAGTACTAACCAAGGCTGTCAGTGGGAAATAGTCAAAGAGGTCTGTAAATATCTTCCAAACATTTGCATTGCCATACCTGCAAGTACAAGCAAGCTTTGTTAAGCAAATTGCAAACAAAATAACTTTCCTACAGGAGCAAAAGGAGATGTGTCTATTCAAATCTATTTTTAAATTAGCACTAACTAATAACTAAGGTATGAAAATACTATGAAACAGTCAAATGACTAAAGCATTATTAATCCCAAAAAAAAATATTAAAAGGAAATATTGATATTCTCCCATCAACCAAAACGAGCAGCAACCAGGCAACCATAAAGACATGCATAGTATTAGTTAAAGAAGATGTATAAAGACATGAACAAAATGAGTTGGCAGTTTATACGACATAACGGTGTTTGATGGAGACTTACTTTCGCAGACATTCATCATAAAATCCATAAACCTGAGTAATCTGCCAGAGCAAACAGAAAGTGTATTAGACCATGAGTCATATAATAACTTAGGAGGACAGAATGTTTCAACAAAAAAACTACAGGAAGACCTTAGTTGACTTGAAAATGTATACAGCTTAGACCTGAACAAATTGTAATTATAAAAGGGTCTCATAAAATATTTCAATAACAGATAACAGACAAAGTATGCCAATGGACTCAATACTGTATACGTACAAGCAGAGAGGTAAAGGGATAACTAAGTTAGTTTTACCTGACGACTTTCATGATTTCCTCTAAGAATAGTTATTCGCTGCGGATACCGTACTTTCAAGCCAACTAACAGCTGCAGATGGAATTCCCCAGAAAGAAAGAGTATGAAAATGGTAAATCTAACAAACATATATGTTTCATTATTAAGAGAAAACATCTAGTATGGACAGTATGTTTGATTTAATAATATATCAACACAAAATGTATTTCTGCATCAGAATATAATTATTGAACAAATAACTGGTGCGCAGATGGTATAAGCTTTGTACCGTAACAGTTTCAACAGAATAATATCCACGGTCGACATAGTCTCCCATAAACAGATAGTTAGTATCAGGGCACTGCAAAAGAGTATAAGATGGACATTCATCAGATTTTGTAAAAGCTGGTGGTAGATAGACAGCACAAATTAGAACCAGAAACAAAACTTAAGCACCATTTTCAAATATAACCCTTGAGAACAGGCTCCAATTCATTACGATTATTCAGTGAGCATCCACCAGACTTTGTATTCCACAACCAGAGCTAATTATTGCTAGAAGAAATGGACGATGAAGAAAAACAAAACTTTTATCTATTTGTCTATTGCGAATCTCAGTAAGTGTTATAGATGTTACCTTTCCCCCTATACGAAAAAGCTCTGCAAGATCATGGAACTCTATACGAAAAAGCTCTGCAAGATCATGGAACTGTCCATGAATATCACCGCAGATTGTCACAGGGCTTTTAACAGGCTGCATACAGGAAAAATACTGTCCATGAATATCACCGCAGATTGTCACAGGGCTTTTAACAGGCTGCATACAGGAAAAATATAAGTTAATTCTACTTAAAAAAGAAGATTGTGTTCTCAAATGAATTTAAGCTAGTTTCACAATCTATCAGATGAGAACTACAATTTCCAAGAGATGCAAGATCAAGAACTCACCTGAACGTTGCTCTCATCCATCAAAATCTCCTTAGCTTTTTCACATAATGCTCTAACCTAAAGTAAATAAAACAACAATGCATATGAGACAATAATCTTTTCTCTCTATACCTCCTAAACAGATACAATACCATCCAGTACAATGACATCAAAATATCAAATCAGAACACCAGTTTGTCACAAGCAACAAAGAGAAAGATCTTTACAGTACGTCTTTAATCAAGTTGCAACCCTCTCTCACAGTCACACCAGCTAAAGCTATTACCATTTTGATCATTTCCCTTATTGAAAATCCAGTAATGCATCTAACTGATGAAATTTTAACTAATCATTCACTTAAATCAAAATGATAATTTTGGCTGTGGGTCAGACGAACCCACAATACAAGGGCAGAATCCAAAATTCATTTTGAAAAAAAACATCTTCTCTTATTTTAAAAACTGACATGAAATCAAGCAACCGTGAGAATATAGACATACATCGAGCTCTACCTATTCCAGAAGATGCTTCTCCACTAATCAGATCATTACTTACTCACAGAAATAACCCACCCTTCCACATAAAACAAAAATCTGAGATCATATCATCGATATGGCCCAATTCACCCTAAAATACTAAATTACAGATCCAATTTTAACGGAGAAAAAAAAAAGATGTGAAGAAATCTATAATCTAACACAATCACAGGTACCTGCTGCTCCGAGAGGGGTTTGCACTGCATGAGCTGCGAGATCTGCTCATCTAGATCGAGGGTTGCATCCATCGGAAGGGAATTCACGCCCATCTTTTTGGTAAAGCGTAGTCGTCTTCTTTCCTCACCTCAGATCCGGAAAATAGATCAAAAACCAGGAACAGTTTTCCAAATTTCGTCCAGCCCTAACCCTCAGTTTTCCAAATTTCGTCCAGCCCTAACCCTAAATTAGATGAATTCTGCGTATTCCTCGCTTCTCTCTGGCTTCGTGTGCAGCAAAGTGAGAGGAAATCGAAATGACAGGGCGCGTGAAGAAAGAAGCGAGTGGTTTTGTAGATTTCGAGCAGTGTCTGAATTTATCATCATATCCTTTGTCTTATTGAAATTTAAAAATAACAAAATAAACCTCTATTTTTCTAAAATGTTCAAATAGTTCCCAAAGTATATGTCCTATCGGTTTATCCCGCTATAAAACTATGAGATTTTAGATCTCTATAAGCTGATCAGTATTACTGGATTAGATCTTGAAGATCAATAATTGAAAAGAGTATTATCAACAAATCTCTAATTGAAAAGAGATTCTGGGTAGACCCAACCTTAGCGTTGTTATGAATTCAAAGGAAAGAAAAGTGGCACTGAGGTTCATTCAAAAGTGGGAGGACACCCATTTTGGTTGCAATAGAGGTGGCAGCACGTGGTCTTGACATTCCCCACGTTGCTCATGTTGTAAACTTTGATCCACCAAAGGACATCATCAATGACTATGTCCACCGAATTGGACGAACAGGAAATGCAGGCAAATCTGGCATAGCAACTGCCTTCTTCAACGAGAACAATGCACAACTGGTTAGGCCGCTCGCTTAGCTTATGGAAGAAGCCAATCAAGAGGTGCCTGAGTGGCTCACACGATATTCTTCACGTGCTTCATTTGGTGGTGGTAAGAAACAATCTAGTGGTCGGTTTGGTGGCTGCGACTTCAGAACGCAAAACACTTATAGTAGAGGAGGCAGTGACAATGATTACTATGCCGGAGGAGGCTATGTTGGTGGTTGTTACGGTGGTGCACCAAGCGGTGGGTATGGTGCTGGAGTCGTCAGTGCTTGGGATTGGACGACTAGGCTCCGCTTTTTCCTTTTGTTTAACCGATCATTTGTTCCTATATTCCCAAGAGAGAATCTCCGCTTTTGAGACCTGTCAATGAAGAAATGAAATTAACTAATCTTCCTATTAGGTAGTTCCATAATTTTCTAGCTATTGTTGTAAAAGATTAGTTTTTTTCAGATTTCAAGCAAAATGCTTCCTTCTTTATTCAAGCTCTCTCATAATGAGTCCATGAATCTAAGCCAAGTGCTTCTCTGAAGTTTATCATGAACTTCTCAATCCAACTTTTCTTTTTAAGTTACATGCTTGTCAATTCAAGTCTTAGACCTCTTGAATCTTAGTCTTAGTGATTCCTAAGTCATAGTGCTTCTCAAACGATGGTGTTTTCTTAAGCCATAGTTTTTTTTTTCTTTCCTTTTTTCTTTTCTTTTAAGCTATATTTATAACTTCTTAACAATTTTTGTTATTCCAGATCCAAAGTTGATCCTTTAAACTATATGTTTCATTGCATCTAGACGTATTCTCTAAATCGCATTACAGTCTATTCGTCCAACCACACATGGTCAAGTGCAGCGTTCGTGACACTTCCATCGATGATCCAAGTTTCTAAGATTGCTTCAAGATTGGTTTTTCTCTGTGTGAATCTCCATCTTGAGAAGACGTATTAGAGAGAAGAAAGAGTCGATGCCACTCAACTCTTCTCACCAGAAACTTAGGCAACCCTAGTTCTATTATTAGCTATAATCTCATGTAATTAAGGAATAGTTTGTTTTGCTTTTATCTTTCTTTATATCCTTACAAGGACTTGTTATGCTTCTATATTGATTCAACAAGACAACAACTATTGCTATTCATCTTCAGAATCTTCATCAAGATCACTTCTTCTTCAGACCCTTAAAGTTATAACATCAGAAAATTAACATTTTATAATGTATATATATTTAAGCAGAAAATTAATATAATTTTAAAAATATTATTATCTAAAAATGCATTTTTTCTACTTTAATAACCTAACGTGAAAATATTTATTTTTAATTTAATAATTTGATCAAATGCTTATTCAAGTTTTTAAAAATTTTCTCATTATATTTTGCTAATATCGGAGATCGTTTCAACTACATTTTCTTTAACTCTTGTTTTGGGCGGGGAATAATTTAATTATTAACCTTTTAATAATTAAAAAGAAAAAAATCAGCTATTTATATAAAGCTTCAGGTTTCATTGTCCAGACGTTTCATTATTTTGTTTAAGCAAATGGAACGTCGCAAAAAAAGCCTAAGCTTGGGAGAAGTACTGAGGACTCCAGACTGGTCTGAGCTAGATCCGGATTTGCTACAAGGTATTTTCGAACGATTGAGTTTTACATCTCTGAATCGAGCTAAATTAGTTTGTTCTTCGTGGTATTCTGCATCGAGAAGTTGCATACCTAACCAAAATCAGATTCCATGGTTGATTCTCTTCCCTCCCAAAGAAAACAATAGTGGTAGATGTATGCTCTTTGTTCCAGAGAATGAAGAAAAAATCTATAGAAGTAAAGATTTTGGTGTGGACTTGGCTCAGATTTACTGTCTGACAACTTGTGGAAGTTGGCTCTTGTTGTTGAATGTTAACGATCTCTATATTCTCAATCCTTTAACCGGTGAGAGGATTGACCTACCGGATACTCAATCTTTTCAGTCTGGATTTGAATTTAAGTTCGATAGATCTTGTTTGTGGATCAATAACAAAACCAAAGATTACCTAGTTTTAATGACTGGGCTTGGAAAGTTTATCAAGAAAGGATGTAACAATTGGCAGGATTTAGCCGTCAGATGGATTGAACATGCTTTCTACAATGACAAGAATCATGAGCTCTACGCCCATGATATCGATAGTAAAATCCATATTTGGGATTTCTCAGGAGATCAGCCCCGCAAAGATAGAATTGTGTCTGTTCCTAATTTTCACATCCAACATTACCAATATCCTTATCTCAAGTCACGCATGGTTTTTACCGTGTCCGGAGATTTTTTGATGGTATCATATATACAAGTCAAATGTTGCAAACCATGTTTTTTTCGCATACACAAGACAATGGGTGACAACTGGGTGCAAATACATTCTTTGGGAGACGAAACATTGATCTACGACATGGGTATCACTGTTGTTGTCAATAGCAGTATCCCAGGGATTAAAAAAAATTCTATCTATTTCAGTAGCAGAGATGATGATGATCCAAACAACATATTTGTCTATGATATGACCTCCCAACATTTGGAACCTTTGCCACAATGTGTCTTCTCTTCCATACAATTCTCTAAGGCTCGTTGGTTCTTCCCGCACTAGTCTAAGTGTGCTATTTGCAGGGCATATAGCCTCTCTTCTTACGATATTTATAATCTCTTTGATTTTCTTTAGAGGTTTTATCTGATTGTTTTTGTTTTTGATTTCTAAATGTTGATTAGTCCCACAATTATCTCTTTTGAGTTATGCTTACATATCGATTCAACCAGACAACAACTATTGCTATTCATCTTCAGAATCTTCATCAAGATCGCTTCCTTCAACAATCTCTTCTTCTTCAGAGCCTTCTTCCTCATCAAGGTCATCATCATCTGGCTTATCGAGCAAAAGTTCCTCCCGAGAGACCATACCTAAGCCTCTAGCCCGGTAAAGAAACCCTGTTCTCATTACATGATAGAACTTATCACGAAGACGGGTAAGAGGATGTGGATTCACTAGTTTACCTCGACGATATCCTTCTTTGAGAATCACAGTTGTTGTCTTACACTTCAATGAGAGGTAGAAAATCCCCGGGTATCGCGTGAATAGACGAGTGAACTTATGAGGAATGTTGAGCTCTGCTCTCATGCTTCTCAAGTAGTTCCTCTTTGTTTTCTTGTGAATAGTCAAGCTTAAGAGCTCGTGCAAAACACCCACAGCTCGTTTCTCCATGAGATCACTTTCCGGGTCAATGTTGCTTGAGTCATCATAAGGAGATATATAAGGAAGTTTTTGAAACTCATCCATCCATGCTTTGACCTTCTTCTGTGCTCCATACCCTCTAGGAAAACTCATCGAAAACGTCAACTTGGACTGACCTCTTTTGAACTCTCGGTAACTAGAATCCTCACTGGTAACACCATTGCTCTCATTCTGCTTCTGCAGCGCCGAGACCGCAAATTCATCAGGCCAATTCACAAGCTTTAAACATGGGTTTCCATTAGACGCCTTGACGAAGCAGAAATGATCAGGGTATTTCATGACTAGCGTCTTTTCGTAGTTATCAGGTAACCCAAGATCGAATTTCAGTGAATGGAGTGATCTGAGAGAGACAGTTTTTGTTCTCATCATCATCAGAACTTTACAAAGTCTCTCCACTGTATCAGCCTCATGGCTTTGATGAATAATCTCTTCTTGTGAGTCAAGCATTAGTGCTGTATCCGTTAGCTTGAAACATGGTAAGCTTGCGTATCGAGCATGAGGAAACTCGTGAAACAGAGTCGGATACCTATAAAAATGTCCACTTTAATTACTTTCTTCTCATCCATTTTTCCAGAAACAATTTGAATTTTCTCTGATTTGATACCTGCGTAAGAAGCGGAGAACAGGGACGGTGAGTCCGAGGAGTTTTTGCCAATCGGCGACGGATTTTGCGGTGAGGAATCCGGTGGGAGATCGTTTTATAGCGTCTTTGAGAATACAAGCTGCTTTGAGATCAGTTTCGGTATCAATGACGTGATCGAGGTTCTTGTTCTTCACCCACTTTAGCCTCACCTTTGTCATTCCACCCATTCCTCGCCATTGTTGACGTTGTTGAAACAGCTTACTCACTGAAAAGAGAAAGCTTTGGGGTTTGACGAACATCAAAAGAGATTTAACGAAAGTGCAAAAACTGGGCGATCTGTAAGTGAAAGTGTAAGATAGGTTTAGGGTCTAGTGTTCTCTCGAACTTTGTTAGAACTGTTATCATCTGTAAGTGAAAGTGTAAGATAGGTTTAGGGTCTAGTGTTCTCTCGAACTTTGTTAGAACTGTTATCGTTAAAAGAATAGAGAGAAGTGATGAAGAGTAGTGCAGACGAGTTGCTCGACGAAATTCCTGAACGAATCTAAAACCGAGATTTTTCGACTTCTAATTCTAGGCCCACAGGCTACAGTTAAGGTAGGCCTTTTAAGTTGTTTCGTGATATGTTTTTGCAGATCGAACCTAAAGCTGTTTCGAGCGGTACAACCAAATCTACAGATACAAGTTCCAACTCGTCGGACTTAAGTCGTCCAGACTCGACTCTTGCAAGTTAGGAAAATTTGGCTCGTTTATAGGTTCGAACTTATCCTAGACTCTAGTCCCGAGGCTGAGTAGAAAAAAATCGCAAAGCTTGGATTGATTATCATGGAAGCGAGGAATATGACAGAAGAAGAAGGACAAGAGACATGGAGAAGAGAGATGATAACAAGCGTGATGAGATTAGTGAGCACGAGATTGCCTCAGACAGACCTAATTTCTCTACTTCTCGTTAGCCCTTGGCTTTATCGCACCCTTGTCTCCTACCCTTCAATCTGGCTGGTAAACAAAGCTTTGACTTCTTCTTTGGTCTTTCTACGTCTTCAATTTTCATATATATTAATCTGGTATTAAGGGTTGATTGTTATCTTTCAGAACATTGATTTGCGCGAGATGACCAATGCTGGTGATAGGCTTTTAGCTGCTCTTTCCTTGGTTAGTTTGCAATTAAAGTTTTCATACTTTGATACTGGACTGTGTTTGAGTACATTGTGTGTTTGGAAAGTTTGAGAAGAAGACACTCATCGTGCTTTCGAATTGTGTAGCCAAGATATCGGCAAGTGAAGCATATCAATCTTGAATTTGCCCAGGGTGTTGTGGACAGTCATCTTAAATCTGTGAAAGCCCGGGTAACTTTTTCCTTCTTCAGATGCTATGCTTTTTGGATATCCGTTGAATTCAAGAATCATTCTAGTGGTTGAATTACTTGCAATATTGTATTGGCTGCCGTATGAATATATCAGTTCCCCGATGCTCTTTTAAGTTTAGAATGCTTGAATCTGAATGGGTGCCAAAAGATATCAGACAACGGAATTGAAGCTATAACTAGCATTTGTCCCAAGTTAAAAGTTTTTTCTATCTACTGGAACGTGAGGTGAGAATTGAAGCTATAACTAGCATTTGTCCCAAGTTAAAAGTTTTTTCTATCTACTGGAACGTGAGGTGATATTCTGTCTGACTCATTTGTGTTACACTTCTTGAGTTTACTGCGTCAAACAAGCCTAATTCTCGATATAATTTCACAGGGTGACCGATGAAGGCATTAGACATCTAGTGAAGAATTGCACACAGATCATCGATTTGAATCTAAGTGGCTGCAAGGTCTCTTCATATTCTATAGCAATGTTTTACGCACATGGACATCCCTTACCCTTCTATCTTCTGTGTTTGTGTTAAGTGAAGAATATGATTTCGTTGTGCACTAACTGATGCAGAGCCTAACAGACAAAAGTATGAAGCTAGTAGCTGAAAGTTATCAAGACTTAGAGTCACTGAATATCACCAGGTAGGTTTAGAAAAGGCTAATCAATCTTCGTTTGTTGTTGTTTATAAAGATGGAAGCATGATTTCTATACATTTTTCTTAAAAACTCGGTCTTGTTCACAATACTGTCAGGTGTGTTAAGATTACAGATGATGGATTACTTCAAGTGTTACAGAAATGTTCATCTCTACAGACCTTAAATCTCTATGCTCTTTCAGGGTATGTATAATCAACATATATCAATTTGTTTCTCGCTATATTGATAAGGTAGCTGTTCTAAGTTTTGGAATTGATAATACGAATATTGCAATTTCCTGCAGCTTCACAGACAAAGCCTACAAGAAAATATCACTTCTAGCTAATCTAAGGTTCTTAGATCTATGTGGCGCTCAGGTTTTGTTCTCAAATCTCGATGGATGAGTTTATTCGAGATCTTAGATATCTCTAACTGTTTTGTAGAGTATAAGTCAGGAACTGATTGTTGTCAAATCCATAGAACATATTAAATAGTTAAAAATGAGTTTGTTATCTTTGATATGTATCTGTAACTAAGAGTGGGATTTTGGTTTCTAGAATTTATCTGATGAGGGGCTTAGTGATATAGCTAAATGCAACAAGCTAGAGTCACTCAACTTGACATGGTAAGTCTCCACTCTTTACAAGAAAGATTAACAACCAAGAAAATGGTATTTTCATTCCACATGCTTCTTAAACATGGCAGGTGTGTGCGAATCACAGATGCAGGTGTGATTACCATTGCTAATAGTTGTACCTCCCTCGAATTTCTCAGGTACTTAATCCAAATTCCAGACTATTTACTTTGTTGTTTTGTCATCGACTCTTTATACCGAGACCATTCATCCAAAATCGAAAATTGCAGCTTGTTTGGAATAGTTGGTGTGACTGATAGATGTTTGGAGGCTCTCTCACAAACATGTTCTGCTACACTCACCACTCTTGATGTTAATGGCTGCATAGGCATCAAGGTTTGTACTGTGGTCTGGTTTGTTCTCTATACATATACTAGGATGCTCAAGAAGAACATGTTTCTCTTTAATATGTTAAACCACATTATAAACTTTTGCAGAGACGAAGCCGTGTAGAGTTGCTTCAGCTGTTCCCTCGTCTGATATGCTTCAAAGTACACAGCTAATTTACTCAATCTGTTCGGTTCCCATCTTTCGGTTATAAAAATTTAGTAACCATTCAGGTATTTGAAAATTTTAGTTCTGATTCGACTTTACATTCATTTTCTTATAATTTTAGTATATCTTTCCAAAATAAAAGTGTTATTTGTCGTATTATATAGCATGTCATAACTATTTTTTTTTTGTCATGTACATAACTCTTTTTTAATATTGAAATAGTAACTTGGTTTTTTAAGGTTACATAATTTGACTGCAATTGTTTTTTTAAAATAGATTTTTGATTGCAGAGTTCAATATTGGTTAGAGACAGATAATATAAAATGTGTCAAGGGAATTACTCTTTTTAGTTTTTTTATTCTTCAATATTTTTGCTGGCAATTAATTTCTAAATTTGTCAGTAAATACCTTTGTCCAGACCACAATAAATATTCGTCTCTGTCCAATCCTTGATCTTCGTCGCTATCACGCGCTAAAATAATAAATGCCGACACACAGTTCGCTTCTTTATAGCAATCCCGGGACGCTTGTTATTGTTGGAAACGGCAAACAATTTGAAAAGAAGCAAAGAAAAGCGAGAAAAGCTTTGAAAATAATAAAAAAAAAGCTTTGGAAATAATAAAAAGTTCATCGAAATACAAATATCTCTTCATCTTCTCTTTAGCTCATTTACCAGAAACCTTTGTTTCATTTGCTTCGTGTGCGATCGCGAGAATAAGGCAGAATTAGGGTTTATATTCTGGAGGTTTTTCCAACACCATTGATTCTTGATCTAGATTTCTCTTCCTATTTGAGTTTCTTAAGGTTTAGCTTTATCTCTCTGTGCATGTGTTGTCAAATTTTTGCAGCGATGTCCTCTTCGATTTCATTTGGTTTTAGGGTTTAATGATAATTGCATTTTTTTCTTGTTCCAAGGAAATGGTTATTCTCAGCTTTGTGGTAGTTCATCATCGTTGTTTCGTGTTGTTACAACCTTCTTTTGTTAAATTGTTATTCTTTATTCGATTAGCTGAGGTTTTTAGATTCTTCTGGAAATGGTTCTCTCGACTCGATCCGCATTTTTTCTTATTTTCAGTATTTGAATTTGATGACTCTTTCTCTTATTTCTTACATGCACAGCTTCAAGTTATTTCTGGGAAATGAACTTCTTCTAACTGAAATTTATTACGATCTCTAGGATCATACTCAAAATCGAAGACCAAGAAGTTGGGGGAACTAATCCTATATTTGTTTAATTGTAATTTGCAGTTATGAGTTCAAATTCATGGGCTGATGTTTCTGAATCGGAGAGAGCAGTATCTGGTGGTTGGGGTTATACTCGTCCGTCGCGAACTAACTATGTTCCGCCCCATCTTAGGAGCCGCACACCATCGTCAGAGTTTCCTGCTCCTTCACCTGGTAACGATCGTGGGGGATATGGTGGTGCGCATGGTGGTTATGGTGGTCGAGGCCAAGGTTATGGTGGTCGAGGATCAGGCTATGGTGGTAGAGGAGCTGGTGGTGGCGGTTGGAATACCAGAACTGGAGGTTGGGACCGTAGGAATACTGAAACTAACCCGTTTGGAAATGATGGAAATGCAGAACCGGCTGTTAACGAGCAGGAAAACTCAGTCATTAACTTTGACGCATATGAAGATATTCCCATTGAGACAAGTGGGGACAATGTGCCACCCCCTGTTAATACCTTTTCCGAGATAGACCTCGGAGAAGCTCTGAATCTAAATTTACAGAGGTGTAAATACGTGAAGCCGACCCCAGTGCAGCGTAATGCAATTCCTATATTGGCTGCTGGGAGAGATTTGATGGCATGCGCCCAAACAGGGTCTGGGAAGACGGCTGCCTTTTGTTTTCCGATAATTAGTGGGATTATGAAGGAACAGAATACAGAGAGACCGCGTGGAGTTCGGGTAGTTTATCCTCTTGCTGTCATTCTTTCACCAACTAGGGAGTTGGCTTGCCAGGTCTGAGTCACTGTTATACTATAAAAATCAAAATTTATGTGCATTTGAAGACACATAAGATTTTATGGAAATACATCTGTTTTATGATATTTTTGGCAGATACATGATGAAGCCAGAAAGTTCTCCTATCAAACTGGAGTGAAAGTCGTGGTTATTTATGGAGGAACACCAGTCAATCAACAGGTTTGTGTTTCGTAACTGTTTTATTTTCCACGTCTCATAGACTCTGTGGTGTGAGAGAGAGAGATAGAGAGATGTGCTTTTCCAGGGTGTAACTATACTAAATTTTCTTCTGATATTTGCTTTAGCTCTTAGTTTAGTTGATGGCATGTGGTGGCTGTTCTTTGCTCTGTAACATACCAGAATTCCTCCTGTATATGTATGATAATTAACTATTGTATCTTTAAGAAAAAAGCTGCAGGAATCAGCTACATTTCTTGATAGTAATTATAGTACTCATGCTAATTTGTTCTTGTTTTGCTGTTTTACAGATTAGAGAGCTTGAAAGAGGAGTTGATATTCTTGTTGCAACTCCTGGGAGATTAAATGATTTGCTTGAGAGAGGTAGAGTCACATTACAGATGGTAAGGTTTTTGGCACTTGATGAGGCAGACAGAATGCTGGACATGGGTTTTGAACCACAAATCAGGAAGATAGTTCAGCAGATGGACATGCCTCCTCCTGGTGTGCGGCAGACAATGTTGTTCAGTGCTACATTTCCTGGGGAGATACAGGTTTTTGTAACTCTTTCACATACAGGTTGCATACACTCCAGTAAATGATTTTGTTTCCATTCCATATGCACTAAATTTGGATTTTGTTCTGATGCGCAGAGACTTGCATCTGATTTTCTTTCAAATTACATATTTCTGGCTGTTGGAAGAGTGGGTTCAAGTACGGATTTAATTGTCCAAAGAGTAGAGTTTGTCCATGATTCTGACAAAAGAAGCCATCTAATGGACCTTCTTCATGCCCAGAGGGAGAATGGTAATCAAGGAAAGGTAGTGCAAACCAAAATAGTCAGTACTAGTGCTTCTGTCGGTCCAACCGTTCTGTTTCATGGTCTCTTTGTTCTATATGATGCATTGTGGTTCAAGAGCACCTTAACGACCCTGTTTATTTCATTTTACAGCAAGCTTTAACTCTAGTCTTTGTGGAGACAAAGAAGGGAGCCGACTCTTTGGAGAACTGGTTGTGCATGAATGGGTTCCCAGCAACAACCATTCACGGTGATAGATCACAACAGGTTAGTGAAATTTTGGTATGAAAAGAGGATAATATTATAGAGTATAGTTCGGTGCAACCAAATCTAAAACCATATTGAATTGTTGTGCTTACAAGGAAAGAGAAGTGGCACTGAGATCATTCAAGACTGGACGGACTCCTATTTTGGTTGCAACAGATGTGGCAGCACGTGGTCTTGACATTCCGCACGTGGCTCATGTAGTGAACTTTGATCTACCAAACGACATAGATGACTATGTACACCGTATTGGAAGAACAGGACGTGCAGGCAATTCAGGACTAGCAACTGCTTTCTTCAACGACAATAACACATCAATGGCAAAGCCACTGGCTGAACTAATGCAAGAAGCAAACCAGGAGGTCCCTGACTGGCTAACTCGATACGCATCTCGGGCTTCTTTTGGAGGTGGTAAGAATCGGCGTTCTGGTGGACGGTTTGGTGGCCGTGACTTCAGGAGAGAATCTTTTAGTCGAGGCAGTGGTGGTCGTGGCGGTGACTACTATGGTGGCGGCGGGTATGGTGGTGGTGGTGGCTATGGAGGTGGATATGGAGGTGTTCCCAGTGGTGGTGGCTATGGACCAATGCCTGGTGGATACGGACCCGTACCAGTACCAGGTGGTGGATACGGACCCATTCCCGGTGGTGGTTATGCACCTTATGGTAGAGGCGGTGGTGCTTACTATGGAGGAGGGTATGGGCCCATTCCTAACCAAGGATATGGTCCCGGAGTGGCTAGTGCATGGGACTAAGCTTTAACTTCAATTCTTCGAAAACAGATCATGTTCTGTCTCTTACTCATCTCTATTGTTATTAATAGAGAGCAGTCACCGATATGTATCTTTACTCTTTAAATGGTTATGTAGACACGAATCTTCTCTTTGTTCACTACGAAAAACAAACACTCCTAGTCTATTGTTTCCATGATTTCTTTTAGTTTTACAAATCATGTAAGACAAGACATTAAGCTGCTATAAACCCTATTAAAATGGAAGACAAAGAAGAACCAAATCGGTTTTGCTTTAGTTGGAAAAGCCACGGTATGGAGATGATAGCATGCTGGCTGGTTTCAGGTAGAGTCCATAGCCTAATAGTTGGTTTACGGTTCGAACTTTGGACCAGTGTTATTAGCAATTGGACCACAGGTTTAACAAAAAAACAAAAAAAGAAGATAGTTCTAAAAGCCACACAGAGATCATAATGAAGAAGATAACTTAACAGATAATTGACCTTTGTGTCGATTCTTCTATCACAGATTTTTGGTTCTAGGTTGATGTCATAATCTGATTTTAATAAAAAGAAACTTAAAACAAAAAAAAAACCTATCTGTAAGCAAATGGGAGCGGGTGCTGAATTCGGTTAACGTCTGGTCCGAGGCATGCATCTAAATTCAGCTAAGAGTGCAATGTGATTAGAAGACCATTCTGGGGAAGGAAGAGCTGTGTCCTTCCTTAATCCCTCTTCATCCAGTAATTCCAATAGAGATTCCACCATTATAGTATCAGCTGCAACCAAACAAAAAAGCTTCCTGTTAAGCTGACTTGTTCTTTCTAATGTAGTTGAAAAAAAGAGGACAAGGAGAGTAATAAAAACCTGTGTAGAATATGTAATCATGAGTGCCAATGAAGTCTCTTGTACAATTGGTAAACAAAGGCTCGTTTGTATTAAGATCCATTCTCCTTTTGTGCTGTTCCAATCCACGGCCCAATCCATTTCTCACAAACGATGAGTATGCGCTAACCTGAAACCAATTCTCTTATCAAAGATCCGAAATATAAGCTCAAAAAAAAGGTAGGAATTTACTTTTATTGTACAAAAGAAATGTTACCAGAGGCAATTGATGAGTCAATTTGGTGTGAGGATGTAGGATATTAAGGGGATCGACAAACAGATCTGGGTGCAATGGATCAACCTTTCCCATTACAAGAAGTGAATGAGGAGCACTGTAATAACATTCAAATACCAAAGCTTTAGCTTTCTACAACACCTAATCATAGGAAAATTCCGCATTTCAAAATATCATGCCATTATGAATCAACAAACCTCCCAGGAAGCGTATTGAAGTCTCCACACACAAGCATAGGAATATCAGCACTAGGGAAGCGTATTGAAGTCTCCACACACAAGCATAGGAATATCAGCACTAGTAGCTATTTTCTCCAACCCCTTTAATAAGGTATGAACCTAAACTCAAAAGAATAAAACAAAACTTGAGGTGTATACTAATTCTTTCCACTTCAATGATATTTGAGCTATTATCGAGACAAACAAACCTGCCAGAGCTTCACATCCTTCAGATCTTGTTGAACATTGACATGAGTGTTTGCCTAAACTCCAAATTACAACAACAAAATAAGTAATTTTGGCAGTTATCACATAGAGCACGAACAGAAAGTAACAGTTCTTATGAAAAGAGCCAATTGAATGTGAATAAAAAAGGAAACAGTACCACACAAATAAGCTGGCGCTTCCCAGAAAGATCAGTAGGTTGATTACCAAACTTTGCTTCAAGAACAACTATCAACGCAATGTTATCCTACAACATAACATTCACTTTTTGGAATCAGTTTTGCAAACAATAAGTCTCTGATAATCAGCTGCGGCCAGAAACAATGCATAGTACCTTAACCAGTCGGTTTAAAGCATTTCTCTTCTGCGCATGAGGGATTAGAGCCTCGGTCAAAGACTGAGCAGCCTTATTGAATTCAACCTGGATTAACAGTCCATGAATTAGTATGGAAATCTAGTCAGATCAAGTGAGTAAACATATGGAACATATACAAACATCATATTTTTTGACATGCGAAAATCTATCCCGTCGGAAAAAAGTTGCACAGCCGTCAGTGGTACTTGTACTTCCGCTGAGAACCTAGCAACAAGAGAGTTAAAGTCAAGAGTGTCTACTATAAAGATCTTATAGATTCCAATTTCAAATGAAAATGCCTATTTATGTATCTCAGAACATAAATCACTAAAGGAAGGAACATGTAGAATCATTGACCCAACCTCATTGGTCCTCTTCTTGTAGAGACCTTGATATCCATGCTTATCCAACTCAGGAAGGAAAAATTTAAGGAAATGATCATTTTGTACCTGCCAGATAACGAAAGAAAAACACATTAGAAGTAAATTATTATGCTTAAATCTTTAACAATCAATACAAACAACATACTTCTTGCAGGCAAACAACATCAGCTCGATACCCAACAATCTCTCTTAACAAATTCTGTCTGCGGTATGGCCAAGAAAGAGCCCAAGGAGGACAATAGCTGTATAAGTCACTACTTGCAGAAGTATCAGACAAAATGTTATAAGAAAGGACAGTAAATGATCCGGCAGATTGAATCCGACCATCTTGATCAATGTGGCCCATCACATCAGCTCCATTAACAGGGATAAGCTTACGGGGAATTGGAGTAGGAGCAGGAATAACCCGTGAAGTCAAAATGGTACTAGGATGTCCAACAAACTGTTTAGTCTCTGCATTAGCTACAACACACTCAAATTTCAAAACGTGGCCAATATCATCAGCTGTTGGAGTGTACGTTTTGCCATCCCCAACCTCGATCAGTGTCTCTCCTCCACTTTTCTGAGTTACACTAGAAGGATAAAATGGAGCTGGACCAGTATTGGCAATAGTGAGATTTGACATAGATCCAGATAAGGTTCCAGTGAGAGGCACAGAACCTGTGCTGCTATATCTGACCAACTCATCTTCCTCATTGCCATTTTCTGCAGCTGCTCGTTCGTGCAAAGTCCTGTGATGATGCCACGCATTCGTAAAGCATTTTGTCGAACAGTGATAGCTTTTTGGAACAAGGCTTTTACGCTTTGCACAGAATACACATTGCAAGGTGGCTTGTTCTGTTGGGTGCACGCTGCAAATCGTTACTTTCTTATCGCTCTGTACACGATACCTACAACAAAGTATACCAAATAATGAATCTACAACGAGATCAAAAACTAACCACCACCCCCTAAAATTTCCCATTTATTGACTCATTACCACGACCTAAATTAAAAGAAAACAACTCTGAACTCCGATCAAAATTCAAAATTTGATAAAAATAACCATGAAAGCAATTAGAAAAAGCATCAATCCCCGCAGAGAAATCAAAAAAAATATTTACCATCTGTATCTTAAAAAGTGGCCATCAACAGGAGCCGATTCAGGTATATCATCAGTAGTGTTATTCTTATCGGGGCGACGAACGAGAACGTAAGGAGTCAATTCACAGCCCACAATGGGAATTTCAGAAGGTAGATGCACTCGGATCACGCTCAGCATTGCTTTTCAATAAAACCTGGTAATTCTCGCACAGCTTTAACTCTTTCGAAGCAACAAAGATTTAAAATCGAACGAAGACCTTGATTATTATATGTATATTCTCGTTGAAACCCTAATGAAGCGGAGCGAACGATAAGCTGATCCACCATTTACTGGATCCCAAAACCCGTCGAATCTCTAGAAACCCTAGAAATGAAATGTCTTGTTCACAAATACTATATAGTAAACACCAAACTGGATCCAGAACCAAAGTATAATCGAACTTTTAGAAAGAAAAAGAAAACACTGAATCGAGGAATCTGGGTTTGTGGATTTGAGATGCGGAGAAGATCTTGGAGAAATTTTCTGTAAATATCGATTCTTTCTTACACCGAGAATATGGAAAAAATCAATCAATCCAAATTTTTTTTCCCCGAGTGGGCTTAATACTAAAAAACAACTTTTTATCTTTGATGACATCAATTATTATGATTTTTATAAAAGTTTAATTTTATCTTCCTTTCGAAAATTTTGGTTTTTGGCGCTCAAAAACTAAAAAATTTTCGTTTAATTTTTAATACTATCAATAGAAATATTTTTCATATATACATTTACGCCATTATTATTACCAAATCTACCATGTTTGACTCAACAATGCAGCCTGGACCAATGGCTACGTCTGGTCCAATTAGACACCCTTCTCCAATGGTCGAGGTTTTGTCGATGAGAACATTCCCAACAATGTTTGGACCTGTGGTTTGTTTTGCAGGAGATTTCTTTCTTAGAGAGTCTAAAACCGGTTATGTAGTCACGCGGTTGGCCAATGTCCATCCAAAATCCTGGTAGGACCATCGCGTAGAGCCCTTCCTCTGCTGCAATCTTGGGGAAAGTCTCTTTTTCGATTCAGAAGGTAAATCCCCGCGTTGATCTTGTTACCTACAAACAGTTTTGGCTTTTCTACAAACTTCTCAACTTTTCCTGTATCATCGTCCATAACAACCACTCCATACTTCGACGGTTCATCAACCTATAACCAATACATGCAAGTGAATATCTGATGAACAACATACAATCCCTTAATTAGGTTCGAAAATCTCACCTTTGTCACCATTATGGAGGCTT
>CM071718.1:34247180-34259938 GCA_036630335.1 Physaria fendleri | reverse complement strand
CGTCCATGGGGATGGAAGTGCATGAATCGTTCTTGGTTCAATTCATAATGAACTCTCTGCCTCCTGATTATGGCCAGTTCCAGATAAATTACAACACCATTAAGGATAAATGGAACTTTCAGGAATTGAAGGCCAGCCTCATCAGCCTCATGAGTGAGCTAACTACGAAGAGGTTCGATTGGTCACAGACAATCCATGAGCATGTCACTCATGTCAAACTTGGCATCTACACTCATGTCCATGGGGATGGAAGTCCATGAATCGTTCTTGGTTCAATTCTTAATAAACACTCTGCCTCTTTAGTATGACCACTTCCAGATAAATTACAACACCATTAAGGATAAATGGAACTTTCAGGAATTGAAGGCCATGCTCATTCCAAAAAGAGGGGAGGTTAAGGAAAATGAAAGACCAAGTTGCACTCATCGCTGGACTAAACAACACCCATAGCAACTTCAAGAAACCAAGTAAGGATGCAAAGAAAAAGGGTAAAGGTGTCTTTAAGGCTCCAGAAAGCAAAATCCATAAGGTTGTCAAGTGTTTTTCTGCAAGAAGGAGGGACACATAAAGAAAGACTGTACTAAAAGGAAGGCATGGTTCGACAAGAAAGGTACAAACCATTCATACGTATGTTCTAAATTGAATCTTATAAAAGTACCAAGGAATACTTGGTGGCTTGAATCAGGTGCATCTACTCATGTGTCTCACATTGAACAGGAATTCAGTTCGATCCAGCCTTTAAAAGGAACTAAAAGATACTTGTTCATGGGAAACAGGATGAAGGCGCGAATAGAAGGCATTGAGACGTATAGATTGATCTTTGACACTAGTTGTTTTATAGATCTTGAAAATTGTCTCTTTGTACCTGATGATATGCCTAGGAATTTGCCCATTCTAACGTCTATTTTGCAGGCATATCAGTATCCTTTTGTGCTTCTGAATTGAATCTTGTAGAAGTGCCAAGGAATACTTGGTGGCTTGATTCAGGTGCATCTACTCATTTGTCTCACATTGAACAGGGATTCAGTTCGATCCAGCCTTAAAAAGGAACTGAAAGATACTTGTTCATGGGAAATAGGATGAAGGCGCGAATAGAAGGCATTAAGACGTATAGATTGATCTTTGACATTAGTTGTTTTATAGATCTTGAAAATTGTCTTTTTGTACCTGAGTGTGCTAGAAATCTTGTTTCTGTAAGTAGGTTGGATGATGTAGGTTTTAATTTTAAGATTGGTAATGGTGTGTTTTTTTTCTACCGTAATGGAAACTTTTATGGTAATGGTACATTATGTGATTCACTTTATAAGTTTAATCTTGATAAAACCTTTTCTGAGTCATTATTTAATGTTGAGAATCAAAGAATTAAGCGTAGTGCATCTAATAAAAACTCAGCACTTTTGTGGCATAAAAGGCTAGGTCACATATCAAAAGAAAGGATGATGAGGATAATTGATTCACTTTATAAGTTCAATCTTGATAAAACCTTTTCTGAGTCATTATTTAATGTTGAGAATCAAAATATTAAACGTAGTGCATCTAATGAAAACTCAGCACTTTTGTGGCATAAAAGGCTAGGCCACATATCAAAAGAAAGGATGTTGAGGTTAATGAAGAAATATTTATTACTTCAATTAGATTTCTGAGACCTAGATGTGTGTATTGAATGCATTAAAGGAACGCAAACCAAACACATCACAAAGAAACCCGCCACAAGAAGTANNNGTTTATTGACGACTACTCAAGGTATGGCTATACCTATTTGTTGCATAAAAAGACTCAATCGGTAGATGTAGTGAAAGTATTTATCGATGAAGCAGAAAGGCAATTAGAAAAGATGGTAAAAGTCATAAATGAACATAAATGAAATTCGAGTAGAAGATTCTCAGAGATAGATCGGACTTCATTCGATATAACGGCAATTTAAGAAGAGTTTCGTCCATTCTGTTTTCAGGTACTGCGTCAGGATTTTGAGTTTGCTCGCTTCTATTGTTCCCAGTATCGACAGACTTCCCAACAGTTTCAACGTATTGATCTTCCCCAAGGATCTTTGGTCTTCTACCCTTTCCAGCTTTGGACAGTTTCAACGTATTGATCTTCCCCAAGGATCTTTGGTCTTCTACCCTTTCCAGCTTTGGGTGATAAGATGGTCCTTTGGTTTTTATCCTTTTTGTTTGGGATTCAATCTTCTTTGTTTCCCGTTTTTAGTGTTTTAATCTGTTGTGTATTACTGGTTGTAAGAACTTATCATTATCTATAAATATTTCGTGTACAAAAAAAAAAAAAAAAAAAAAAAAAAAAAACAAAAAAAAAAAAAAAAAAAAAACAAAGAAAATCGTCACTGTTGCTATGAATAATCTAATTTGATCTTGACAAAAAAAAAATCTAATTTGGAAACGAAAAACAAGGGACCAATTACGTAAAACAGGTTAAAACTGAAATATCACATAAGCTAAGGACCACAATGCAATACTATATAATTTTATTAATTTTTATGAGAACTAAAAGAGAAGGGAACAGAGAAACAATTTGAAGGAAAAGACAAAAGAACAAGTAAAAGTAACAAAGGTAGTCCACACTAATTGTACAAGTTTGGAAAATGATAAATTTGAATAAACACATCAATGCAGAAACATTCAGTTTGCAAAATCAACTAATTTAAGGATCAATAAGATTTTTGGAGGTTAAATATTTTAATGCAAAGTCCTCTGATATGACTAAAATGTAAGAGAAGGTGGATCAGATCAACAACAGCTTATATGGTCATGAATTATCAAGTAGGTATTACACCTGACCTTAAAGCACCGGCTTGCAAAGAGTTTTGCAGAGATGCGACGGCACCTTCATAGTTTAAAAAACCCATGAACCAGAACTCATGATTGTCTACTGAGATCACCTGTATGTATTTCTCTGCAGGATTGACTATACTTGATGATGGATTCACTGCTTTTAGTTGATGTAATGGAATCACTACCTATTTTAAAAAGTAGACACACACTGTTAATATTATGATCCATTTCTCAAGCTTGTTACAATGCAAACACAGTTCAAAATGGTTATAATTCTAAAATGCAATAAGTGTGTTAGATTACCTTGTAATAGCTCCATTCAGTTTGACCACCATTTTTATATGAGAGAGGATTATCACTACAGTAAGCAAGTTTAGCAGTGGATATATATAGAACTCCCATAACTGGGCCAGCTGATGTTGACAAGTAACATGCAAAAGAATTTATCAATTGTTCTTCAGGAACAGTCTCAAACGTTTGTTGGAAAATCTTCTCATATCCTCCTTCTGCAAGGACCTTGGTACTCTGCGCAATTCTTCCCATTGCAGCATCCGCAAAACTCGGAGCAGTTCTCACTGATTATAAGAAATATCAATCAGATATAGATCTTCCTTTAAAAATGCTAGAGAAGGAAACAACATCCAATCAAGAAAGAGATGAGTTAGAGTTCACACGTAAACATTTTGATCGGTATGCTCTCTTTATTCCTCAAATTCACAAAAAAATAGCTAGTCCTCGGACATTTTCCCTCAATCTCTATTGCTCAGAGTTTGATCAATTAGAGTGGTAATTCTCTAATTATGTATTTCGGAACGAAGACATTATATCACAAATGATATTGTCCCAAGCTCACTGATGTTCACAAAGTTTTACTTAAATGAGAAGCCACAAATGAATCTAATCTCTATTCAGGTGTATCTAATTTCAATCAGTTATTCTATTCTTTACCAAACAGTCTCTGAAAAATTTGAGTGCAAACATCTTACAGAGAAAAGAAGCTCTTTTTTTTTTTGGAAAACAGAAAAGAAGCTTTTAAGTTACTGTTATAAACACCCATCATGGTACAAGGTCTGACAGACTGAAACTAGGAGATAGTTAGGGGTACACGACTATGATCACAAACTTTCTTTACCGACCAAAATGTGCTATTAAACTAGAGTAATATTAAATCCGGAAGTGGACTCGTGGATCTGATACACATACACTTATGAATATTATCCCATGTAGAACAAATTGTGATTAAAAGCTGTACTGAATTGTTTTTTTTTTTTTACATATGTTAATGTCCTGACAAAATAACATATTTGACAAAACACCGGTGAAAACCTTCAATATCGTAGCAACATGTCGAAAAAGAAAAACGATCAAGAATTGATAGATTATGAAGAAAAATGCGACCACTAGGAATCAAATATGAAAATAGTAACTCAGTCTGAACACAGAAGCAACTAAACACGGACATACAACAAAGGATCATGCAGGCCAAAAACGTAGACATTAACTCGTTCTGAGAACTAAAACCCACGTTAGAAACAATGCAATCCAAGAGTGTTTCTGATCATAAAACACTAAGACCAAACTACTTTTAACATTACCCTATAAACAATTCTAGATTCCCCTGAAAAACTAACTAAGGTCTATTGATATGCAGTAAATTTGATCCCAAATTAATTTTGGAGACCTCAAAATTGATATGAAAACTTAAACTTACGGTGCTGCCATGTGTTCCCTGCAAGAGTCTCCGTCTTTTTTGCTGCTTCTGCAACCTTCTTTCCCCATCTCCCAAGCGCTCCTTTTACAGACTCCATTGTATCTAATCCAATTCAGGAGAGAGGGAGAGAGAGAGAGAGAGAGAGAAAGAGATCACAAAAGGTAAATAAGGCTGCAATACACATCTCACCGGTACGAATCATAACACACTTTCAAACGCTTACCTTTCAACGAAACATCTGAGGTTTCGGCCGAAGAAGGAGCAATATAAGGATTAGATCCAACCGGATAGGACGATGTAGCCTTCTGATCCGGTTCCTGAGATCCAGACACCAGTTCGGGGCTCCAGTGTACAGATTTCTTTGATCCAGACGATGCTCGAGTTGGTGCTTGAGATGGTTTTGGATCGCTACGCTTAGTCTCGATTTCAACATCATCAGACAAGGGTATCTCGCTTACCATCGCTTTTGGATCGACCGATGGATCCTTCACCATAACCTCAGTCTTCACTTCGGTATCTCCCTTCGGCGGCAACATCGTTCTTTAATTTCTCTACAAGGACGGATCGTGACGCGAATGGCGGCGCGTGAAACTGCTTCTTTGAGTTTGAATTTCGCAAAGATCGTATCGTTGGCTTCGCTATTTTGCTTCCCTTGCTTACCAGAAATGCATTTTATTATTAATATATTCGTTAGTATGCAAGTGAGAAATCCGACCCCAAAAAAAAAAAAAGTCAGAATAAAAACAAGAAAGCTCTTTTGAGCCTACGAAGTCCCCCTTCCAAATTTTAAAAACAGGCCTAGCAAGGCCTCGTCCAAACTGCTAATTCTAAGCCTGGGCAATATGCCCGACCCGTTCGGATCCAACCGAGCCGACCCGGCTAAGAACCCAATCGGATGATCCGATTAAGAGAATCGATTCTATTCGGCTACAATTTTAAAAAAATTCGGTTATCGGTTGAAACCGATTCCGAACCGTTAACCGAAGTAAACCGACAATTTGCACATGTAACATAACCGATTCCGAACCGTTAACCGAAGTAAACCGACAATTTGCACATGTAACATAAATACTTCCCAAGCTACTCATTAACTTACAACCCTAACAATATTCTCACTCACGACAATCTATTGCCGTCACTTTCTCTCTTTTCTGTTCTTCTTTACACCAAGCAGATCTATGATATTTCGATGGCAATCATTCAATCTTGCCTAGGTAAATCTTATTCTTCTCTTTTCTGATTTTAATTTGTAAGTTTTAGAGATTCTTTGTTGGAGTTAAAAACCGATTTCAAAATGAAAAATCTAAGAATCCTAAATCAATGTTTTAACTCAAAACCTATGTTAATCTACTGATATTTCTTTGATTTATCTTCTCACTTCCCTATATTTGTGATTTATCTCTTCTCCTTTTTTTTTTGTGTTAAATCTAAATGTTTTTCAAACCCTAATTTTTTTTTCCTGTTGAATCTCTTTTTTTCCTTTCATCTTTGTGTTGTAAACCTTATAAATTTCGTGTTTATGAACTCTATTTCAAAAACCCCCAATTTTTGAACCCTAATTTCTAAAATTAATTGTGCCTATGTTCTTGACAAAAAAAAATTGTTGTGTCTATCTTTTGTGAGTTTGTTTATTCTAAGTTTGTTCTTGGAGAATCTTGGCAACTTTTGTTGAATGTAAGCCTATAATTTTGCTTTAGGTTTTGTATTTGTTTATATTAGATCACATACTAGAGAATTTCACAATGCATAGGTTATATATTTTTTTGAGTAATATTTATACTTTCCGATTTTTGTAGGTTGTGTTTAATTAGAATGTAATTGACAGTTTTGATTTGTTGTTGCTTGTAGGCAAAATCAAATGGGATTCCCAAAGGTTATGAGATGGAGAACCAAGATATATGAAGAAATCCATAACTAGAATCATGTGTAAACACAACCAAGCTGTAGACGTGTTTTGGCAATTTTTTTAGATGTTTAGATTTGTTAAATCGGTTTCCGATTAAACCAGTTTAAACCGATTTTTTTTAATTAATCGGATGGTTTCGGCGTTTAAAAAATAATTAAAAACCCGACCGAACCGAACCGAATTCTAATTTCGGTTTAGTTCGGTTCGATTTTAAAAATCAAAAAAGATCCGAAATCCGATTGGGCCGAACCGAGTAGGCCCGACCCGACCGATGGCCCAGGGCTAGCTAATTCATATCAAGTAGAGTCCAAATTGTAATTTTATTAAAATGCTAATGTCTAAGATAGGTCTCGGCACAAATATTGGTTATTCCTTACATACACTCGTGCTTAATTTGTATTCGGTCACTTTCTCAAAAAAATTCCTCAAGTTTACCTGATTTACTGATTTATTCCTAAAATATATTCTGCACAAAATTATTCCTATCTCCTGTTTGACTTAGTAAAATTAGCCCCATTTTTAGTCAATGTTAGTTGTACCGTTTATTATCGTTAGTATGTTAACTAAACAAGATTTAAAAAAACACTCAGATTGACGAAGGCGTCATCTTCCCCAAATCAAAAACCCTAAGTCAAGGCAATTCGGATCATAAGGTAAAAAGTGAAATTGAGGAAGAAGAAGTGAGACAAAGCCCGACGGATAAAAGTCTAAATTTAGAGGAAGAAGAACTGGAAAACTCACAGAATTATTGTCTTTGATTTTCCAAACTTATTCAGATCATTTCGTTCTTCACCCTTTGCTATATACTTTGTATCATGTTTTATACACTTTTTACAGATTTGTAACAATTTTTACAGACTTCTTCTACTTCAACGATTACCAAAATCCAAAAAAGCGAGACTTCGTAATGATAAAAAAATGTTGCAGAAATCTTGAAGATGATCCTAAATAATTTCATTACTATGGTACAAACTAATATTTACAATGATAGGACATTAGGACTGCATCAATAATAAGTGAAGAAGAAGAGCTTGATGACAAAGGAAGAGCATCAGAGGAACAAGATGCAGAGCATTACGTAGGTGATCAAAAGAATCAATCAAACCAAACCGGTGGTACTTAGATTAAATGATTGATTCTTGGTTTATTGTTTACTTGGTTTATTGTTTTGGTTATTTATTTCAGTTGTTATTTGACAGTGTTGCTCTATTCTTGTGGAGACACTTCTCACTTTCTCACTTTCTCACGTTCTTGCAAGATTTGCTTCTTTATAATCAATGAAAAACTCAAAAAATAGGTAGTCATAACTACCAAACAAAACCTGCGTATTACGTTGTTCTCTTTGTGTTTTTAGGACCTTATCAATTGGTATCAGAGCACCTACGATCATCTATCTACTTTTCACCATTCCACGCAAACATCAATCACCGCAAACCACCATTGACGGATCTATGGCGACTAAAGAACGCTTGGATAGTCTAGACCAAAGTGTTGGAGCAATCTAAGACGACATTCAAAAGATCAATACGGGCATAGCTGATAAGTTTCAGAGCTTCGAGACATTGATCCAACAATTGGCTGTATCGGTTAACAACAGTAAAGAGAAAGAGAGCAGGGGAAGTGTGTCTCGAGGAGACCAACGAACTGAACCGGCACGATCTCCTAACCGCTCAGAGACAGGAGCACAAGTGACCACGATCTCCTAACCGCTCAGAGACAGGAGCACAAGTGACTGGGAATCGACATGTGAAATTGGATTTTCTCAAGTACCAAGGCGGAGATCCCACTACGTGGATCAGTAAGGCAAAGCAGTACTTTGATTATCAGGGAATGCCACAGGACCAGAAGGTGAGTTTTGCCTCCTACCATCTTCAAGAAGAAGCTAATGAATTGTGGCAACTGATAGACCTCAAATTTAGCCGGTTTTTAACTCGTTTTCATAGGTCTTTCGAAACAAAAACGTTCGTTTAGAGTCATTTCAGGTCAATTATGGCTATTTGGACTCAACACCCTCGGAGAGACGAAACAAGCGAAAAGCACCTCAAAATAGTCGTTTTTATTTGGACTCAACACCCTCGGAGAGACGAAACAAGCGAAAAGCACCTCAAAATAGTCGTTTTCTCCACAAAATGGCGCATGGCGGTTAAAGACGATTTACTGAAGACCAAACCAGCGAACTGGGGATACAAGACTCGAAGATTTCAAGGATCCAAGCAAGAAGGACTGCCCAACCGGGCGATGGCATCACCTCAGCGGCCAGTTGAGGCTCTGGGACCAAAATTACAAAGAGCCCAACCGACCACCAACAGGACCTTCAGCGGCCGGTTGACAACCAGAGGAGAAAATCACAGAGAGCCCAACCGGGCACTGACAGGATCTTCAGCGGCCAGTTGACAACCAGAGGAGAAAATCACAGAGAGCCAAACCGGCACTGAGATGAACTTCAGCGGTTGGTTGACATCCCGAGAAGAAAATCACAGAGAGGCCAACTGGGCACTGCCATGAGCTTCAGCGGCCGGTTGATCGCCGACTCTCATTAAGGACAAATCCGTCTTTAGTTATTTTGGGATCCTTTTACCCTATTTTTATCCTAATTTTCTGTAGCCTATAAAAGGGCAAGACCTATGCAGTGGGAAACACATCCCTTCTTTACGTTTATTTCAGTTTTTCAATAAAGTTATGCTTCTCTTTTCAAGATCTTCGTAGTCTCTGAGTTGGGTGTCGGGGTTTCACTGAAGGGATTCGCATGTTCTAATGGTTAGACACAAATAAGATTTCAGGTTCTACGCTCTATTTCTCTCTTTCTATTGTTTGCTTTATTTTCGCTGATAGGTGGGGATCCCTTCTTATTTATGTGCCCCACCTTCTGTATTTCAAATATGGTCTCTCCCTTGTGAAATAACTACGCCAAGGGCTAGTATCGGGTGAGATATCGATGGTTGTGACTGACTTGTGGTCCCCGAGACTCATGTAAAGCCGTAAAGGTTGTGAGCGGATCCATAGCCGTCAGAGTTTTGTCCAATCAAGTTTATGCAGCAGCAAACAATATTTTCTAATTGATATATCTGTCATCTCATCTGAGACTTGATCGTCTTGGTGGGATGGTTAGAGAGAATAGTGATTAAGTCCCAGATCTGTGCCCTATGGGTCTTGATTGCGCCGATCTAGGTCAGTGTACTTGGTTGTGTCTACCCTCGGCACTGACCCGCGTTGTGTAGACCCAAAAGAATGAGTTTTGTAGGTATTAGTGAAGGTATCCTTTGTAGACAGTTTTTGATTTCTCCGTTAATTCTCTTTCTCATTCTTTGTTGATCGATTTAGATTAGGGCTTCAATCCCTTTCGCTTCTTAGTAATTCCGAGATTAGGGCTTCAATCCCTTTCGCTTCTTAGTAATTCCGACATATAGTTCGAGATTGAAATTCTCACATAAAGTTTGATTAAAGATTTGAACTCATGGATTGTTGGCTCTAGTTTAGTCTATCCTTTACAATGGATTCATTAGAGATGGGCAAATTTCGTGTGTATCTAGGTCATGTAAAACCCGGGAATGAAACGGTGTTGATTCTAGGTATGCTAGAGTTGTGAATGATGATAGCTTATGAACATAACGCTCTCTGCATCACGCCGAAGCACGATGCCTAGGTTTAAATCCTCGACCGGATCTAGTGGTGTAGAGAAGTGTGTAGCTTACTAGGGCTAGCATGATGCCTAGGTAGTGGTTCCTGAACAGTTCCGCTTGCAGCTATACAATAACAATAAAAGCTATAGTTCAAGAGATGGTAGTTATAAGAACCTTGAATAGTTGTGTAACCTTATTGGCGAGAATTCCTAGAACCCCCGATGTTTAACATTTTTATCATTATAGTTTTACCGTTTAGATTTAATTTCAGTAGCTCAGTTTTACCGTTTAGATTTAATTTCAGTAGCTCTAGACTCATAAACCCCAAAATTTATATTTTTTCCTAGCTCTAGATTTCCTTACGAAAGCTTATATTTAAGAGGTGCCTTGATCTCTGTGGGATCGATCCTTAAGTATTGCTGCGGTATATCGTATACTTGCGGTAACTATTTGGGGTAAAACTTCGAGCACATCAGCAAGCCACATCTAAACACTTGCAAGAGGGAGATGCTAAGATCTCTTGGAGTGTGTTTGAAGAGGAGCTGTTGGCTAGATTTGGTCTTCCTGAAGGAGAAGATTTGGATGAAGCCTTAACAAAAATTCAATAGTTGGGTTCATTGAGGGATTACCATAAGGAGTTTGAAAGGTTGTAGAATAAGGTCGAAGGCTGGTCGAAGAGGGCTTTACTTGGGTCATACATGGGAGGCTTGAAGAGCTCAATCTCGGATTCTATATGAATGTTTAAGCCACAAACCTTGAAGGAGGCGATAGGTCTAGCTAGGATGCGGGAGCGACATATGCAAAAAACTGAGCCTAAGTGCTCGTATCGAGGAACTACGTGTACTCCACGACCAATCCCTCACACACCAGCAACCACAGGACCACCTAAAGCAGATGACATCTCTCAAAAACCTAAACGTCTCTCTTGGGAAGAGGTGAAGGCAAAGATATGATATTTTGAATTTGGTAAACTTTTACGGAATTGTTTGCGTGGATAAACTGGCGGATCTTGAAATTTTTTTTTGGGGGTTTTGGTCGGTAACAACTACCGACCAAGCCCCAAAAAGTTTACCAAATAGCACCCAAATTCAAAAAATTCTAAAAAATTAGGCGCCAAAAGACAATTGTATAAAAAATAAAATAAAAATTTATATTTTTGAGTTTGGTGGCTATTTAGCGACCAAATACCGACCAAACCCAAAAATTATTAAAAAAAAAATTAATAAATAAAAATAATATGAAAATAATAATTTATATTTTTTTACAAAATAAAAATATCAATTTTTATTAAAAAAGATCGATCTTTTATTTTAAAAGTTCAAAATTTTAAATTCAAAAATTCATAAAAACAAAATAAAAATAAAAATTTATATTTCGACTAAACTCAAAAATATATAAAGTATTATTTTTATCTTTTTATATATTAAAATTTTATTTTATTATTATTTTTGGGTTTTAGCGACCAAATAGCGACAAAATCTATAAAAAAATGTCATTCGGTTGGTATTGGGTCGGTAATTAGTAACCAAAAACTGACAACGTCCCGACAAAATATAATACCGACCAAAACCGCCAATTGGTCGATATTTTGTTAGTTTTTGGTCGGTAATGTTGGTGGCTATTTTTCAATTTCTAGTAGTGTTTAGGGACCGTGAAAATTTCAAGCGTGTGCAATAATACTTTTCTAATATCACGCCGAGGGAGAAAGTCAAGGTTTAGGTCCCTAATAAAGATCTAGCGATACTAAAAATGAGTAGTTTATAAGAGCCGAGAACGGGATATTTAGGTAGTAGTTCCTGATAAGAATCATCTTGTATCAATACGTTTATAAAGTGTTTTAGTTCTATAAACGGTAATCATATAAATTTATGAATAATTGAATAGTCTTAGTGACGAGAATCCCTAGAATTCCCCTTCACTTAACGTTTTTATCAATTAGTATTTCAAAAACCCACATTTATCATTTTAACATTAACGCACAAAACTCTAAAAAAAAGAAAATTTTGTCTTAGCTTGCGATTGTATTACAAGAAATCAGAATACGAGGTACCTTAATCTTTGTGGGATCGCTCCTCAAGTATTACTGCGAAGCACCGTACACTTGCGATATTTATTTGGGATAAAACAAGGGTGACATCAGTCGTTCTTATTTGGTGTCTTGGAAGACCAATTCCTCTTTGTGTGTGAGTTGGTTTCTCGCATAGATCATCTCGGTTGCTTGTCATGTCACAATTATCTGGTCTTCGCCTTCGTTCAGAGAGTCATCATTCCTAAGTGAGGTTAATTTGCTCAAGATTTTAAGGTTGATCTAATTTCAGCAAAGGTACTCTTAATCACCATCATTTCCTTGCCACAGAGACTACTTATCACTTTTTAAATTTTTGTGGGTGGGATGTTGTTTGTGGTGGTAGCAACTTTGATCTCAGTTTGTTCAGTTACAGTATAGGTATCGCCAACCTTCTCCGCTTATTAAGATTTAAATCGGCTTTCAGATAGCTTGTGTGGCGGCATAGTTCCCCACTTGACTTGTTGGGGTTTTAGTCTTTTAGATTCTGATGATTATTGATTAATCATCTGCTATTTTTCTCTTGTTTTGTTCATTTCGTGTGTTCCTTTCCGGCGGATATTCTCTTTTGGTTTAGTAATATTTTCCAAGTTTGAACTCTTGTAATTTTATGGGCTTAGGCCTTTTATTATAAGTAGTGAAAAATCCCCTATATATTATTTGAGAATCA
>CM071718.1:34221713-34246350 GCA_036630335.1 Physaria fendleri | reverse complement strand
TAATAAAATAATATTTGTAATGATATACGTATATTTATTCTAAAAATTAAATCATAATGGCATGTTCGTAAATATGGTCCGTGAAAATGATTTTGGCGACGACACCTAAACGTTTTTGCTTCTTAAATAATATATAGGGGATAATTAAAAACTTAAAAATAACAGGAAAACTAACATAAAAAATTGGTTAGATAAACTTAAGTATAATTTCTAAAATTGAGTATATAATTAGAATTTGAAAAAAAAATAACTAAATACCAATGAACCTAAATATTTAATTACATAAATTTAAGTATACTTTAGAATTTGAATATTTTGTTTGGTTCAGATTTGGTATGATTCTTCGGTTAAGAGTTAGTCTTATTTGAATATTTTTGTAAATTATGTTCGGTTTATAAAATTAGGGTATTTTGTTTAGGTCTAAACTATGATTCTGGATTTTAGAGGGACCAATTTTTAAAATCTTAAACTAAGCACGCCAAAATTAGGAGCCAACAAAAATTACACTGCTATGTTGAAAGCTCTATCTGTCTCTATGTTTAGGATTTAGAAAGAAGAAACAAAAAAACAAACAAACAGAGGATTCTATTTTCTCCCCTCCAATGGAAGATAGATTGAGATTTCATAAGAATCTCTTAGATCAAAAATGGCCGCCATCATCGTTCTCTCTCACATTCTCATCTAATCCTAGACACCAAAAAACCCATTTCAAAAATCTCTTCTTTCCCTTTTTTTTTGGCTTTGTTGTTTCTCTCAATCAAAGAATCTCTGTCCTGATTGCGAAAAAACTGATCTTTACTGAAAAATTTGAAGGCTTTTTGTGTTTTGGTTTCTGCAGAAATGAAATGAAGACTATTCTTAGATCAATCAGTTTTAATGAAATTGATTCGGATTCAACCATTACTGAATCACCTGAAACTAGAAAGAAGTTATACAACAGATCTCATAGCTGTAAATGGTCACAAAGATCGAGAATGTCTCAAGGAGATGTGGAGAAGAAGAAGTTTTCTGTAAAGCCTTTAACTTTGATGAGAGAAGATGACATCTATAAACCTGTTTCAGAAAATGATCATGCCAAAGAATTTTTAGCCTTGTTATTAGGTGACAGAAAATATCAAGCTGCGTTGAAGTTACAGAAGGTTTATAGAAGTTTTCGAACTAGAAGACGATTAGCTGATTGTGCTGTAGTTGTTGAGCAAAGATGGTACTTTTAACTCTTAGCCTTGTATAAACATAGAGAGGATAAAGTTATTTGTTTTCTGACTGATTGTGGTTTACAGGTGGAAGGTACTTGACTTTGCAGAACTTAAAAGAAGTTCGATATCGTTTTTCGAAATTGAGAAGCAAGAGACTGCAGTTTCACGGTGGTCTAGAGCGAGAACAAGAGCTGCTAAGGTATGAAATTGAGAAGCAAGAGACTGCAGTTTCACGGTGGTCTAGAGCGAGAACAAGAGCTGCTAAGGTATAACATTAAGCTAATCAAAATATGTTGGTTTGATGTATCTGTCATGATTTGACCAATTTTAGACATTAGGTAGGTAAAGGCTTATCAAAAGATGAGAAAGCTAGGAAGTTAGCTTTGCAGCATTGGCTTGAAGCAGTAAGTAATTTCTTGTACAAATTTGTCTTGTTTCTCTGACTATTGGGTAAAGCTAAACTATATAGCAAACAGATTGATCCTCGACATCGGTATGGGCATAATCTGCAATTCTATTATCATGCTTGGCTCCATTGTGATAGTAAACAACCATTTTTCTATTGGTAAGCTTGTTATTACACAATCTAAAGTATGACAGTATCAAGAGTACATAATGTCCAAGTTTGGAGATGTAGGCTTGACATAGGACAAGGAAAAGAATTGAACCATGAAAGATGTTCAAGATCACATCTTTACCAACAAAGCATCAAGTATCTTGGTCCAGTGAGTTTTACCAATTCTGATGGAGCCTGAGATTTATTCTCAGCCTTGTTGTAATGCTTGATTCTTTCTTACGAACAGACTGAAAGGGAAGCATATGAAGTTGTAATTGAGAATGGGAAACTAATGTATAAGCAAAGTGGGATAGTTCTAGACACAAAAGAAGGTCCTCCTGATGCAAAGTGGATCTTTGTCCTAAGTGTATCTAAGATATTGTATGTTGGAATGAAGAAAAAGGGTAACTTTCAACACTCGAGTTTTCTAGCTGGAGGTGCTACATTATCTGCTGGAAGAATTGTTGTTGATGATGGTGTTCTTAAGGTGAAGGATTGAAAATTTCCTTGAGCTGTTTCAAATAAGACTTTGTGTGTTAATTTTGAGTTCTTTGGATGACATTTTCAGGCAGTTTGGCCTCATAGTGGACATTATCTTCCAACAGAAGAGAATTTTCAGGAGTTCATGATGTTTCTAAGAGAGAACAATGTAGATCTTGCTAATGTAAAGGTAAGTCCAATATCTCATAGTTTGTGTGTAGGCTATGATCTAAGTATTTACAGACTTTTTTCATATACTGTAGAAGAGTCCTGATGAAGAAGATGGAGAACATCATCATGGTAAAGTTAAGAGGATGCTTTCAAGAATCAAAGAGACTGAAGAAGAACATTGTGAATTTGTGGATGCTAAGACCGGTTTAAGTCCACACGGTAAACCCAATTCAGGGCTACAAACATTTGCAAAGTTCCTTTCAAGATTTTCAAGACTTGAGATTCTCAACACGATTCAAGATAATGAAGAAGAAGAACCAGATACTCCTTCAGAAGAAGGATATGAGACAGCTGAAGAGTCATTCATAGCTGAAGAAGAGTTTGCATATCCAAAATCAAATCTGTTTGATGAAGATACTGAAGAATATGAGAAGCCTGTTCTCCTTAAGGAGAAGATGATGAAACGTATAGATTCACATAAAGGAATTAAGTCTTATCAGTTAGCTGAGAGGTTACATTCAAGATGGAGTACAGGTGCAGGTCCTAGAATCAGTTGTATGAGAGATTATCCTTCAGAGTTACAAAATATGGTTCTTGAACAAGCTCATTTATCTCCAAGAGCTTCAAGTTCTCCGAACATATCGCCTTTTGCTCCGGTTAGAAGACGAGGAACAAGTGTTGGGAAAAGTCCTTTGGCTGAAGAACTTGAGAAGCCTTAGGGTCCAGGGATCAATTGAGAAACATGTTGTTTCTCTTGTGTGTTTCTTGTAAACTTGAGAAGCCTTAGGGTCCAGGGATCAATTGAGAAACATGTTGTTTCTCTTGTGTGTTTCTTGTAATGCAAGTCACAAATTCATTATTCTTTTGTTGTTGAAGTAATGTCTCTGCAACTCTCTATATTTTGAGAAACAGAAATTTTGTCGTGTGATTATGTGTCTTTAAGGTTACAAGAAGATTCACCACATGCATTCCTACTCTGAAACTCGACAATGGGCATGCAAATAAGAAGACAGACAAAACCAAGTACCAGGTTGATTTCTTTGAGATCCAGACTTGTATAACGCAAGAAGATTCACCACATGCATTCCTACTCTGAAACTCGACAATGGGCATGCAAATAAGAAGACAGACAAAACCAAGTACCAGGTTGATTTCTTTGAGATCCAGACTTGTATAACGTTATTACAATAGATAGGTCTTGCCTGGTCCATTGTTCACTTGATCATGCACAAAGTTTCCATTGTTGTGGCTTTAAAGAAACTTTATATTGATTAGGTTTCAATTCAAAGGGTTCAAGAACAAAAATATGGAACATAGGGGAAGAAGAATGACATGAAATAAATCGAAATAATGTCTCAACAAAAAAAACAGATTCTGATGCAGAAGGGGAGCTTAATAAGTTCAGCCAAACACAATAAGAGATTTTAAAGTTGATTTACCTCTTTGCCTATATTACACTATTCCAAAAGAGATGACTGAATTGATTTCTTTTTTAAGTAACCTGGAACACAAATGCCTTGAACCAAATGGAATAAGCAGAGATCTTCAAAAACCAAACTTGGACTTTGCTGCTGAGCCCGGAGGAGCTGAGCGACTGTCTTTATAGGAAGTAGTCGGGTGTTCTTCGAGTCACATCTGGCTCGCCTCTCCTCGGTGCTGGTTCAAACTGGTTCATGATTTGTCACAGATGGTGACAATCCACCGTGAAGGCAGAATATTTCAGACTCGACCTGTAAACAAGAAATATACAACGTGAGTCAAGATGAGCAGCCTTGTTGTTTTTTGAAATATAAATTCTTAAGAAACCATCATTTCAGTCAGACAAGTTTTACTTAAGAGATCGTCCACTCTTATTCACAGCATTTTAGACCACAAAATATCTCAAACTGCAGTGACAAATTGCCAACCAAAATGATGACATACGAACGAGTATGCGTCAATTTTCTGAATGTATCGAATATGCCAAAACAGACAATGGGTCATCTATATTTTAGGAGTAAGGTACCAGACTGAACTTCTATAATTCACAGCTTCATGGAAATGGAAAAAAAATGCAGCGTATATACAAATTACTAACCAAGGCTGTCAGTGGGAAATAGTCAAAGAGGTCTGTAAATATTTTCCAGACATTTGCATTGCCGTACCTGCAAGTACAAGCAAGCTTTGTTAAGCACATTGCAAACGTAATAACCAAAAAAAAAAAAAAAAAAAAAAAAAAAAAAAAAAAAAAAAAAAATTCTCCCAAAGGCATAGAGGGAGACATGTCTATCAAATTTATCTTTGATTAGCACTAACTTGCAACAACTAAGATATGAAAATATACTAGGGAACAGTCGATGATTATGACATAATCCATAACAACAATACAAAGTAGCCAGGACTAGAAAGAAGAAAGACAGGAAAATTGAACAAAAATGAGCAGAAACAACAGCAGAGTTTAGTTAAAGAAAATGTATTATAACATGAACAAAGGAAGTTAGAAACTTATGCGATATAAGGATGTTCGCAGAGAGACTCACTTTCGCAGGCATTCATCATAAAATCCATAAACTTGAGTAATCTGTCAGAGCGAAAAGAGTGTGTTAAACCATCAGTCAGAAAGAGGCTTGGAGAGAAAGTCACAGCAAACAAAATTTAGGAAATCCTTAATTCACTTGTAAACGTATATAGGATGGACATGAGAAATACATTGTATTAATAAAGGGTCACATCTAAAATTTCAATGCGGGAAAACAGAAAACTTTGTCAATAGACTAAAAGCTCAAATACCATGTGTCTCATAAGGTGAACGTACGACATGAGAAATACATTGTATTAATAAAGGGTCACATCTAAAATTTCAATGCGGGAAAACAGAAAACTTTGTCAATAGACTAAAAGCTCAAATACCATGTGTCTCATAAGGTGAACGTACAAGTAGAGAAAAACGATCAGTTTACCTGGCGACTTTCATGGTTTCCTCTAAGAATAGTGATTCGCTGAGGATACCGTACTTTCAAGCCAACTAATAGCTAGAAATGGAATCAAAAAGAAATAAAGAGGGTCAGCATCATAAATCTAGCAAACATACAAAAGCTTGAAGAAGAGAAAACATCCAGTATTGACACAGTATATTTGATTTAGCAGTCTGACAAGACAAAAGATGTATTTCTACTTGGAAATCAGATAACTGAACCAAAAAAGAAGAATGTGGATGTGATAAACTTGGTACCGTAACAGTTTCAACAGAATAATATCCGCGGTCAACATAGTCTCCCATAAACAAATAGTTCGTATCAGGGCACTGCAAAAGAATGTAAGATGAACATACATCAGTTTTAGAAAAGCTGGAGGTAGATGGACAGAATTAAAACCCAATTTCAACTATAACCCCTGAGAAAAGGCTCCAAATAGTTCTGATAATCAGTGAGTATCCACTCAGACTTTGTATTCCCCAGTCAGAACTAATTATTGCTAAAAGAAACAGATGCTGGATAAAAAAACAAAAGTTGCATCTTTGTGTCCATTGTGCATCCAAGTAAGTTTTATTGATGTTACCTTTCCCCCTATACGAAAAAGCTCTGCAAGATCATGGAACTGTCCATGAATATCACCACAGATTGTCACAGGGCTTTTAACAGGCTGCATAAAAGTTAACTCAACTTAAACCAAACAAAATAAATGTATCATCAAATACATTTGGGAGTTATTACAAGAACTAACCTGAACGTTGCTTTCATCCATCAGAATCTCCTTTCAAATACATTTGGGAGTTATTACAAGAACTAACCTGAACGTTGCTTTCATCCATCAGAATCTCCTTAGCTTTCTCGCATAATGATCTAACCTAAATAAAATAAAACAACAACACAACACATGATAAATTCATCTTTCCCTTCTAAAAAAAAGATCTTAACAGCCAAAAAGACTTTTTACAACTATTAATCAGTCCTAGAAAAATCAGAATCAAATCAAATAATCAATACCCGTTCATTCAATACAAAATTTGAGATCCAATCATCGAAACAAGTCCAAGCTCACCCAAAAAAAACTATTAAATTCACAGATTTAATTGAAAAGCAGAAAAATTGCTTTCATCCATCAGAATCTCCTTAGCTTTCTCGCATAATGATCTAACCTAAATAAAATAAAACAACAACACAACACATGATAAATTCATCTTTCCCTTCTAAAAAAAAGATCTTAACAGCCAAAAAGACTTTTTACAACTATTAATCAGTCCTAGAAAAATCAGAATCAAATCAAATAATCAATACCCGTTCATTCAATACAAAATTTGAGATCCAATCATCGAAACAAGTCCAAGCTCACCCAAAAAAAACTATTAAATTCACAGATTTAATTGAAAAGCAGAAAAACGAAAAGGTACGAGGAACGCTATAATCTAATACAATCACAGCTACCTGTTGCTCCGAAAGGGGCTTGCACTGCATAAGCTGCGAGATCTGCTCATCTAGATCGAGGGTTGCATCCGTCGAAATCGAATTCGTGCCCATCTTTTTGGATCCGGAAAACAAATTAGAAACCGGGAATAGGTCTCCAGATTAGGGGTAGCCCTAACCCTAAATTGGATGGTTTCTGCGTATTCTTCGCTATCTCTCTCTCTCTCTCGCTTCGTGTTCAGAGTGAAGAAATCGAATTGAGAAAGGCGCGTGTGTAAAGTGGCGAGTGAGTTTGTAGCTTTTTCGAGCCATTTCTTAATTTACTATAATACCCTTTCCCATTTATGATTTTAAAACCCCTATAGTTTTTGATTTTCTTTCGTCTATTGATAAGTTTTCTTCCGGGAAGTTGCAACCTTTTTTAGATTAGGACGTCACAAAATTTCAATTATGAGTTCATCATGGGCAGATGTTGCTGATTCAGAGAATGCCGGTTCAAGACCAAAAGCTGCTTATGTTCCCCCACATCTACGGAACAGGCCATCAGAGCCTGTTGCTGCTTCTTTGCCACAAAATGATCGTACAGGCTATGGGGGTCAACCAGCTGGGTCTCGATGGGCTCCTCCTACCGGTGGGGGTGGCGGTGGCGGTGAGCTGGGTCTCGATGGGCTCCTCCTACCGGTGGGGGTGGCGGTGGCGGTGGCTATAGAACTGATGGAGGGCGACCCGGATATGGTTATGGTGGAGGAGGAGGAGGTGGTGGCTGGAACAACAGAAGTGGAGGGTGGGACCGTAGAGAACGTGAAGTAAATCCATTTGGAAATGATGCTGAGTTAGAACCAGTCTTTACTGAGCAGGAGAATACAGGCATTAATTTTGATGCCTATGAAGATATCCCAGTTGAGACTAGTGGGAGAGACGTGCCCCCTCCTGTTAACACATTTGCAGACATAGATCTTGGGGATGCATTAAATTTGAACATCCGGAGGTGCAAATACGTTAAGCCAACACCTGTACAGCGTAATGCAATTCCAATACTGCTTGGAGAGAGGGATTTGATGGCATGTGCTCAGACAGGGTCTGGGAAGACGGCTGCTTTTTGTTTTCCAATAATTAGTGGAATCATGAAAGATCAGCATGTACAGAGACCCCGTGGTTCACGGACAGTTTACCCTCTTGCAGTCATCCTCTCACCAACACGGGAGTTGGCATGCCAGGTAACATTGCGAAGCTACTCATTCCCTCATAGTCATCCTCTCACCAACACGGGAGTTGGCATGCCAGGTAACATTGCGAAGCTACTCATTCCCTCATAGAATTGAGTGTAACTTCGTGAAAAATTTCGTTGTATAATATATACACACGTTTCTCATTTGTGGTTTTTTGGCAGATACATGATGAAGCCAAAAAATTCTCCTACCAAACTGGTGTCAAGGTTGTTGTTGCTTATGGAGGAACACCTATTAACCAGCAGGTAATTATCATAAACATTTTTGTTTCTTGGTTTTCAGCTTGTCGTTGGATATTGTCATATGATTATCGCACTGTTTTCTGTTTACGTGAGTAGCGGTTTACGCTTACTTATATTTGGTTATGCTAGCTCTTTCCTTTGTAATGCCATTCTCCTTGTGATAATATTTTTTGATTTGAACTCAGCAACGCATAATGCTGACAAAAAAACACCAATCTGGTATCCTATGCTATTTTACATTGTCATATATTTTTATCATCTTTACATAACATGCAGATGCATTGAATTTATCCTTTACAGTTTACATTGTCATATATTTTTATCATCTTTACATAACATGCAGATGCATTGAATTTATCCTTTACAGGTGTTAGTCAAACAGTTTTCAAGCATTGATCTGTTGATTTCATTTTTTTAATTGTTTGTACAGCTCAGGGAACTTGAGAGAGGAGTTGATATCCTTGTGGCAACTCCGGGCCGGTTAAATGATTTGCTAGAGAGAGCTAGAGTCTCCATGCAGATGATTAAATATTTAGCTCTAGATGAGGCGGACAGGATGCTGGACATGGGTTTTGAACCACAAATTAGAAAGATTGTTGAACAGATGGACATGCCTCCAGCTGGAGTGAGACAGACGATGTTGTTCAGTGCTACATTTCCAAGGGAGATCCAGGTTGGTTTTATGTGTTCATGAAACACCCTTTTCTTACTCTCTTAAATTCTATTATAGTGAAGGAGCATGGTAATTATGTGTCATTGGATGACATTGGTTTTCTTTTATATCTTAAACTTTGTTCCTTCCCAGATCACGATTCTGAACCTTTTGATGATTTAGTTTTAGAGTGGCAAAATGGGCATGTGCCTTATTAGTGTTAAATTTGTATGTGAGAATAGCTGCCTAAATTCAGCACCCACAGAAATGATTGGACACCTTATTTGTTTCTTGTACAGAGACTTGCAGCTGATTTCATGTCGAACTATATATTTTTGGCTGTGGGAAAGGTGGGTTCAAGCACTGATTTGATTGCCCATGCAGCTGATTTCATGTCGAACTATATATTTTTGGCTGTGGGAAAGGTGGGTTCAAGCACTGATTTGATTGCCCAGAGGGTTGAGTTTGTCCAGGAGTCTGACAAGAGAAGCCATCTCATGGACTTGCTTCATGCACAGAGAGAGACGCAAGACAAGGTAATGTGATTGCTACCATCTGCTGTTTACTTATCCAAGATTTAATATCATGTCACATGAATCATAATTGGTCACGCTCTGACAAATGTTGGCTTTCTTCTCTTTTCTATACACAGCAATCATTAACATTAGTTTTTGTGGAGACAAAGAGGGGAGCTGATACTTTGGAAAATTGGCTGTGCATGAATGAGTTTCCAGCAACCTCCATTCACGGATATACTTCACTCCAACTAATGCTAAAACCAATTGATATTTGTTGGATGATATTTGCTGAACTGAACCCTCTCATGTTCATCATCCATAAGTTTATTCTGTATTGTTTTCTGACCAACTTGTTTGTGTTATTATTATGCATTCAAAGGAAAGAGAAGTGGCTCTGAGGTCCTTCAAAAGTGGGAGGACACCCATTTTGGTTGCAACAGACGTGGCAGCACGTGGTCTTGACATCCCCCATGTGGCTCATGTTGTAAACTTTGATCTACCAAATGACATTGATGACTATGTCCACCGTATTGGACGAACAGGACGAGCAGGTAAATCCGGAATAGCAACTGCTTTCTTAACGAGAACAATGCATCACTGGCTAGGCCACTCGCTGAGCTGATGCAAGAAGCCAATCAAGAGGTGCCTGAGTGGCTCACACGATACGCTTCACGTGCTTCCATACGGTGGTGGTAAGAAAAGGTCTGGTGGTCGGTTTGGTGGCCGTGACTTTAGAAAGGAAAGCTCTTACAGTAGAGGAGGTAGTGGCGCTGGCGGTGGAAGTGATTACTACAGCGGAGGAGGCTACGGTGGTGGTGGTGGTGGATACGGTGGTGGTGGTTACAGTGGGTATGGTGGTGCTGGAGTTACCAGTGCTTGGGACTAGGTGACTAGGCTCCCGAAAATTTTCTCCTTTTACCCTTGACTATTTGTTTCATATCTTCTACATTCCCAAGAGAGCACCTTTGAGATCTCTCATTTAAGAGATGGATTTAACTTATCTTGCTATTATCTGAATCTCTGTTTTTTTTTTCAGGCTATGATTAGGATTTGTCCTAAAAGCTAGACAAGTAGTTTTTCACCATTTTGATCTTGTTCTTGGTTTCTTCTAACAATTTCATTTGTTACCTTGAAATCCAATCTCGTTGACAATCTTTAGTGAAATACAATCTATCATTATCATGAACATGAGAGATTCAAGATGTTATACTTTAATTCTTATGTTATAGAAGTTTCTCAAGAAGTTTTATTAGCAAACCATGATGGCTAAATAACTTCTTTATATGCAACATGCTTTATATTTATTTTTATTAGCTTAGATTACAGAAGGATTTACACTAAATACCATATTAAGAGTGCTAAAGCCATCACTATACCAAATTTCTTCTTAGGTCTTCCTTTGATGCTTGAACTTTTGGAAACAGCTGCAATATTTTTATCTGTTTTCTTTTAGTTCTTGCAAAGTCGAATTGTGGAAAGAGTGGTTTAGTAGTACCTTTATGTCCAACATTTTGAGAGGAGGATTCATTGAATTGCTTAAAAATCTGAGAGGTGTATGCAACATGCTTTAAATTTGTTTTTATTAGCTTAGATTACAGAAGGATTTACACCAAATACCATATTAAGAGTGCTAAAGCCATCACTATACCAACTTTCTTCTTAGCTCTTCCTTTGATGCTTGAACTTTTGGAAACAGCTGCAATATTTTTATTTGTTATCTTTTAGTTCTTGCAAAGTCAAATTATGGAAAGAGTGGTATTAGTAGTACCTTTATGTCCAACATTTTGAGAGGAGGATTCATTGAATTGCTTAAAAATCTGAGAGGCTGGTGAATCTTGAGGCAAATGTAGAAGATCTTTTGTGCAAAAACAAAATTAAGTAATGTGAAAGATCTCTTTTGATGTGACCATATTTGGTTATGAAATCTTGATACCTGGACATTGTGAGATATTTGCAGGGACATGACAAGCTGAAGGGAGACTCATTGCGTGATTCGCATCAACTTTAAACCCCAAATCAGGATCATCTCTGTCTTTGACTAGAGTACATAGACATTTTTTGGTCTGTCCTTTGTCTATTTTTGCCTTGAGTGAACTGCAACATGTTGAGTCTGGAGCTTTATCTTTGCTAGTGACATAAGGAAGACAAGAGTAGAGATCAGACAAGGAATCTTGACATTCCTGTATGTCCTTACTCAATTCTGATCTCACACCAAGAAACATTAATGCTACTGTTATGTATAGAGCCAACATTTGTGGATTTTGATTGTAAGCCATTAATCTTAGCTTATTGTAAGAAATTAAGAAATCAATATGGTCTGGCCTTTTATAAGCCTCTCTCCAGACTTGGTCCTTCTTCACATATACTCAGAGTTCTAAATCTACAAGAAACTCCATTCATTTTAAAAGCTTATTTAATGAGTACTAGTTGATATGTGGAAGTTGGCTCTTGTTGTTGAATGTTAACGATCTCTATATTCTCAATCCTTTAACCGGTGAGAGGATTGACCTACCGGATACTCAATCTTTTCAGTCTGGATTTGAATTTAAGTTCGATAGATCTTGTTTGTGGATCAATAACAAAACCAAAGATTACCTAGTTTTAATGACTGGGCTTGGAAAGTTTATCAAGAAAGGATGTAACAATTGGCAGGATTTAGCCGTCAGATGGATTGAACATGCTTTCTACAATGACAAGAATCATGAGCTCTACGCCCATGATATCGATAGTAAAATCCATATTTGGGATTTCTCAGGAGATCAGCCCCGCAAAGATAGAATTGTGTCTGTTCCTAATTTTCACATCCAACATTACCAATATCCTTATCTCAAGTCACGCATGGTTTTTACCGTGTCCGGAGATTTTTTGATGGTATCATATATACAAGTCAAATGTTGCAAACCATGTTTTTTTCGCATACACAAGACAATGGGTGACAACTGGGTGCAAATACATTCTTTGGGAGACGAAACATTGATCTACGACATGGGTATCACTGTTGTTGTCAATAGCAGTATCCCAGGGATTAAAAAAAATTCTATCTATTTCAGTAGCAGAGATGATGATGATCCAAACAACATATTTGTCTATGATATGACCTCCCAACATTTGGAACCTTTGCCACAATGTGTCTTCTCTTCCATACAATTCTCTAAGGCTCGTTGGTTCTTCCCGCACTAGTCTAAGTGTGCTATTTGCAGGGCATATAGCCTCTCTTCTTACGATATTTATAATCTCTTTGATTTTCTTTAGAGGTTTTATCTGATTGTTTTTGTTTTTGATTTCTAAATGTTGATTAGTCCCACAATTATCTCTTTTGAGTTATGCTTACATATCGATTCAACCAGACAACAACTATTGCTATTCATCTTCAGAATCTTCATCAAGATCGCTTCCTTCAACAATCTCTTCTTCTTCAGAGCCTTCTTCCTCATCAAGGTCATCATCATCTGGCTTATCGAGCAAAAGTTCCTCCCGAGAGACCATACCTAAGCCTCTAGCCCGGTAAAGAAACCCTGTTCTCATTACATGATAGAACTTATCACGAAGACGGGTAAGAGGATGTGGATTCACTAGTTTACCTCGACGATATCCTTCTTTGAGAATCACAGTTGTTGTCTTACACTTCAATGAGAGGTAGAAAATCCCCGGGTATCGCGTGAATAGACGAGTGAACTTATGAGGAATGTTGAGCTCTGCTCTCATGCTTCTCAAGTAGTTCCTCTTTGTTTTCTTGTGAATAGTCAAGCTTAAGAGCTCGTGCAAAACACCCACAGCTCGTTTCTCCATGAGATCACTTTCCGGGTCAATGTTGCTTGAGTCATCATAAGGAGATATATAAGGAAGTTTTTGAAACTCATCCATCCATGCTTTGACCTTCTTCTGTGCTCCATACCCTCTAGGAAAACTCATCGAAAACGTCAACTTGGACTGACCTCTTTTGAACTCTCGGTAACTAGAATCCTCACTGGTAACACCATTGCTCTCATTCTGCTTCTGCAGCGCCGAGACCGCAAATTCATCAGGCCAATTCACAAGCTTTAAACATGGGTTTCCATTAGACGCCTTGACGAAGCAGAAATGATCAGGGTATTTCATGACTAGCGTCTTTTCGTAGTTATCAGGTAACCCAAGATCGAATTTCAGTGAATGGAGTGATCTGAGAGAGACAGTTTTTGTTCTCATCATCATCAGAACTTTACAAAGTCTCTCCACTGTATCAGCCTCATGGCTTTGATGAATAATCTCTTCTTGTGAGTCAAGCATTAGTGCTGTATCCGTTAGCTTGAAACATGGTAAGCTTGCGTATCGAGCATGAGGAAACTCGTGAAACAGAGTCGGATACCTATAAAAATGTCCACTTTAATTACTTTCTTCTCATCCATTTTTCCAGAAACAATTTGAATTTTCTCTGATTTGATACCTGCGTAAGAAGCGGAGAACAGGGACGGTGAGTCCGAGGAGTTTTTGCCAATCGGCGACGGATTTTGCGGTGAGGAATCCGGTGGGAGATCGTTTTATAGCGTCTTTGAGAATACAAGCTGCTTTGAGATCAGTTTCGGTATCAATGACGTGATCGAGGTTCTTGTTCTTCACCCACTTTAGCCTCACCTTTGTCATTCCACCCATTCCTCGCCATTGTTGACGTTGTTGAAACAGCTTACTCACTGAAAAGAGAAAGCTTTGGGGTTTGACGAACATCAAAAGAGATTTAACGAAAGTGCAAAAACTGGGCGATCTGTAAGTGAAAGTGTAAGATAGGTTTAGGGTCTAGTGTTCTCTCGAACTTTGTTAGAACTGTTATCGTTAAAAGAATAGAGAGAAGTGATGAAGAGTAGTGCAGACGAGTTGCTCGACGAAATTCCTGAACGAATCTAAAACCGAGATTTTTCGACTTCTAATTCTAGGCCCACAGGCTACAGTTAAGGTAGGCCTTTTAAGTTGTTTCGTGATATGTTTTTGCAGATCGAACCTAAAGCTGTTTCGAGCGGTACAACCAAATCTACAGATACAAGTTCCAACTCGTCGGACTTAAGTCGTCCAGACTCGACTCTTGCAAGTTAGGAAAATTTGGCTCGTTTATAGGTTCGAACTTATCCTAGACTCTAGTCCCGAGGCTGAGTAGAAAAAAATCGCAAAGCTTGGATTGATTATCATGGAAGCGAGGAATATGACAGAAGAAGAAGGACAAGAGACATGGAGAAGAGAGATGATAACAAGCGTGATGAGATTAGTGAGCACGAGATTGCCTCAGACAGACCTAATTTCTCTACTTCTCGTTAGCCCTTGGCTTTATCGCACCCTTGTCTCCTACCCTTCAATCTGGCTGGTAAACAAAGCTTTGACTTCTTCTTTGGTCTTTCTACGTCTTCAATTTTCATATATATTAATCTGGTATTAAGGGTTGATTGTTATCTTTCAGAACATTGATTTGCGCGAGATGACCAATGCTGGTGATAGGCTTTTAGCTGCTCTTTCCTTGGTTAGTTTGCAATTAAAGTTTTCATACTTTGATACTGGACTGTGTTTGAGTACATTGTGTGTTTGGAAAGTTTGAGAAGAAGACACTCATCGTGCTTTCGAATTGTGTAGCCAAGATATCGGCAAGTGAAGCATATCAATCTTGAATTTGCCCAGGGTGTTGTGGACAGTCATCTTAAATCTGTGAAAGCCCGGGTAACTTTTTCCTTCTTCAGATGCTATGCTTTTTGGATATCCGTTGAATTCAAGAATCATTCTAGTGGTTGAATTACTTGCAATATTGTATTGGCTGCCGTATGAATATATCAGTTCCCCGATGCTCTTTTAAGTTTAGAATGCTTGAATCTGAATGGGTGCCAAAAGATATCAGACAACGGAATTGAAGCTATAACTAGCATTTGTCCCAAGTTAAAAGTTTTTTCTATCTACTGGAACGTGAGGTGATATTCTGTCTGACTCATTTGTGTTACACTTCTTGAGTTTACTGCGTCAAACAAGCCTAATTCTCGATATAATTTCACAGGGTGACCGATGAAGGCATTAGACATCTAGTGAAGAATTGCACACAGATCATCGATTTGAATCTAAGTGGCTGCAAGGTCTCTTCATATTCTATAGCAATGTTTTACGCACATGGACATCCCTTACCCTTCTATCTTCTGTGTTTGTGTTAAGTGAAGAATATGATTTCGTTGTGCACTAACTGATGCAGAGCCTAACAGACAAAAGTATGAAGCTAGTAGCTGAAAGTTATCAAGACTTAGAGTCACTGAATATCACCAGGTAGGTTTAGAAAAGGCTAATCAATCTTCGTTTGTTGTTGTTTATAAAGATGGAAGCATGATTTCTATACATTTTTCTTAAAAACTCGGTCTTGTTCACAATACTGTCAGGTGTGTTAAGATTACAGATGATGGATTACTTCAAGTGTTACAGAAATGTTCATCTCTACAGACCTTAAATCTCTATGCTCTTTCAGGGTATGTATAATCAACATATATCAATTTGTTTCTCGCTATATTGATAAGGTAGCTGTTCTAAGTTTTGGAATTGATAATACGAATATTGCAATTTCCTGCAGCTTCACAGACAAAGCCTACAAGAAAATATCACTTCTAGCTAATCTAAGGTTCTTAGATCTATGTGGCGCTCAGGTTTTGTTCTCAAATCTCGATGGATGAGTTTATTCGAGATCTTAGATATCTCTAACTGTTTTGTAGAGTATAAGTCAGGAACTGATTGTTGTCAAATCCATAGAACATATTAAATAGTTAAAAATGAGTTTGTTATCTTTGATATGTATCTGTAACTAAGAGTGGGATTTTGGTTTCTAGAATTTATCTGATGAGGGGCTTAGTGATATAGCTAAATGCAACAAGCTAGAGTCACTCAACTTGACATGGTAAGTCTCCACTCTTTACAAGAAAGATTAACAACCAAGAAAATGGTATTTTCATTCCACATGCTTCTTAAACATGGCAGGTGTGTGCGAATCACAGATGCAGGTGTGATTACCATTGCTAATAGTTGTACCTCCCTCGAATTTCTCAGGTACTTAATCCAAATTCCAGACTATTTACTTTGTTGTTTTGTCATCGACTCTTTATACCGAGACCATTCATCCAAAATCGAAAATTGCAGCTTGTTTGGAATAGTTGGTGTGACTGATAGATGTTTGGAGGCTCTCTCACAAACATGTTCTGCTACACTCACCACTCTTGATGTTAATGGCTGCATAGGCATCAAGGTTTGTACTGTGGTCTGGTTTGTTCTCTATACATATACTAGGATGCTCAAGAAGAACATGTTTCTCTTTAATATGTTAAACCACATTATAAACTTTTGCAGAGACGAAGCCGTGTAGAGTTGCTTCAGCTGTTCCCTCGTCTGATATGCTTCAAAGTACACAGCTAATTTACTCAATCTGTTCGGTTCCCATCTTTCGGTTATAAAAATTTAGTAACCATTCAGGTATTTGAAAATTTTAGTTCTGATTCGACTTTACATTCATTTTCTTATAATTTTAGTATATCTTTCCAAAATAAAAGTGTTATTTGTCGTATTATATAGCATGTCATAACTATTTTTTTTTTGTCATGTACATAACTCTTTTTTAATATTGAAATAGTAACTTGGTTTTTTAAGGTTACATAATTTGACTGCAATTGTTTTTTTAAAATAGATTTTTGATTGCAGAGTTCAATATTGGTTAGAGACAGATAATATAAAATGTGTCAAGGGAATTACTCTTTTTAGTTTTTTTATTCTTCAATATTTTTGCTGGCAATTAATTTCTAAATTTGTCAGTAAATACCTTTGTCCAGACCACAATAAATATTCGTCTCTGTCCAATCCTTGATCTTCGTCGCTATCACGCGCTAAAATAATAAATGCCGACACACAGTTCGCTTCTTTATAGCAATCCCGGGACGCTTGTTATTGTTGGAAACGGCAAACAATTTGAAAAGAAGCAAAGAAAAGCGAGAAAAGCTTTGAAAATAATAAAAAAAAAGCTTTGGAAATAATAAAAAGTTCATCGAAATACAAATATCTCTTCATCTTCTCTTTAGCTCATTTACCAGAAACCTTTGTTTCATTTGCTTCGTGTGCGATCGCGAGAATAAGGCAGAATTAGGGTTTATATTCTGGAGGTTTTTCCAACACCATTGATTCTTGATCTAGATTTCTCTTCCTATTTGAGTTTCTTAAGGTTTAGCTTTATCTCTCTGTGCATGTGTTGTCAAATTTTTGCAGCGATGTCCTCTTCGATTTCATTTGGTTTTAGGGTTTAATGATAATTGCATTTTTTTCTTGTTCCAAGGAAATGGTTATTCTCAGCTTTGTGGTAGTTCATCATCGTTGTTTCGTGTTGTTACAACCTTCTTTTGTTAAATTGTTATTCTTTATTCGATTAGCTGAGGTTTTTAGATTCTTCTGGAAATGGTTCTCTCGACTCGATCCGCATTTTTTCTTATTTTCAGTATTTGAATTTGATGACTCTTTCTCTTATTTCTTACATGCACAGCTTCAAGTTATTTCTGGGAAATGAACTTCTTCTAACTGAAATTTATTACGATCTCTAGGATCATACTCAAAATCGAAGACCAAGAAGTTGGGGGAACTAATCCTATATTTGTTTAATTGTAATTTGCAGTTATGAGTTCAAATTCATGGGCTGATGTTTCTGAATCGGAGAGAGCAGTATCTGGTGGTTGGGGTTATACTCGTCCGTCGCGAACTAACTATGTTCCGCCCCATCTTAGGAGCCGCACACCATCGTCAGAGTTTCCTGCTCCTTCACCTGGTAACGATCGTGGGGGATATGGTGGTGCGCATGGTGGTTATGGTGGTCGAGGCCAAGGTTATGGTGGTCGAGGATCAGGCTATGGTGGTAGAGGAGCTGGTGGTGGCGGTTGGAATACCAGAACTGGAGGTTGGGACCGTAGGAATACTGAAACTAACCCGTTTGGAAATGATGGAAATGCAGAACCGGCTGTTAACGAGCAGGAAAACTCAGTCATTAACTTTGACGCATATGAAGATATTCCCATTGAGACAAGTGGGGACAATGTGCCACCCCCTGTTAATACCTTTTCCGAGATAGACCTCGGAGAAGCTCTGAATCTAAATTTACAGAGGTGTAAATACGTGAAGCCGACCCCAGTGCAGCGTAATGCAATTCCTATATTGGCTGCTGGGAGAGATTTGATGGCATGCGCCCAAACAGGGTCTGGGAAGACGGCTGCCTTTTGTTTTCCGATAATTAGTGGGATTATGAAGGAACAGAATACAGAGAGACCGCGTGGAGTTCGGGTAGTTTATCCTCTTGCTGTCATTCTTTCACCAACTAGGGAGTTGGCTTGCCAGGTCTGAGTCACTGTTATACTATAAAAATCAAAATTTATGTGCATTTGAAGACACATAAGATTTTATGGAAATACATCTGTTTTATGATATTTTTGGCAGATACATGATGAAGCCAGAAAGTTCTCCTATCAAACTGGAGTGAAAGTCGTGGTTATTTATGGAGGAACACCAGTCAATCAACAGGTTTGTGTTTCGTAACTGTTTTATTTTCCACGTCTCATAGACTCTGTGGTGTGAGAGAGAGAGATAGAGAGATGTGCTTTTCCAGGGTGTAACTATACTAAATTTTCTTCTGATATTTGCTTTAGCTCTTAGTTTAGTTGATGGCATGTGGTGGCTGTTCTTTGCTCTGTAACATACCAGAATTCCTCCTGTATATGTATGATAATTAACTATTGTATCTTTAAGAAAAAAGCTGCAGGAATCAGCTACATTTCTTGATAGTAATTATAGTACTCATGCTAATTTGTTCTTGTTTTGCTGTTTTACAGATTAGAGAGCTTGAAAGAGGAGTTGATATTCTTGTTGCAACTCCTGGGAGATTAAATGATTTGCTTGAGAGAGGTAGAGTCACATTACAGATGGTAAGGTTTTTGGCACTTGATGAGGCAGACAGAATGCTGGACATGGGTTTTGAACCACAAATCAGGAAGATAGTTCAGCAGATGGACATGCCTCCTCCTGGTGTGCGGCAGACAATGTTGTTCAGTGCTACATTTCCTGGGGAGATACAGGTTTTTGTAACTCTTTCACATACAGGTTGCATACACTCCAGTAAATGATTTTGTTTCCATTCCATATGCACTAAATTTGGATTTTGTTCTGATGCGCAGAGACTTGCATCTGATTTTCTTTCAAATTACATATTTCTGGCTGTTGGAAGAGTGGGTTCAAGTACGGATTTAATTGTCCAAAGAGTAGAGTTTGTCCATGATTCTGACAAAAGAAGCCATCTAATGGACCTTCTTCATGCCCAGAGGGAGAATGGTAATCAAGGAAAGGTAGTGCAAACCAAAATAGTCAGTACTAGTGCTTCTGTCGGTCCAACCGTTCTGTTTCATGGTCTCTTTGTTCTATATGATGCATTGTGGTTCAAGAGCACCTTAACGACCCTGTTTATTTCATTTTACAGCAAGCTTTAACTCTAGTCTTTGTGGAGACAAAGAAGGGAGCCGACTCTTTGGAGAACTGGTTGTGCATGAATGGGTTCCCAGCAACAACCATTCACGGTGATAGATCACAACAGGTTAGTGAAATTTTGGTATGAAAAGAGGATAATATTATAGAGTATAGTTCGGTGCAACCAAATCTAAAACCATATTGAATTGTTGTGCTTACAAGGAAAGAGAAGTGGCACTGAGATCATTCAAGACTGGACGGACTCCTATTTTGGTTGCAACAGATGTGGCAGCACGTGGTCTTGACATTCCGCACGTGGCTCATGTAGTGAACTTTGATCTACCAAACGACATAGATGACTATGTACACCGTATTGGAAGAACAGGACGTGCAGGCAATTCAGGACTAGCAACTGCTTTCTTCAACGACAATAACACATCAATGGCAAAGCCACTGGCTGAACTAATGCAAGAAGCAAACCAGGAGGTCCCTGACTGGCTAACTCGATACGCATCTCGGGCTTCTTTTGGAGGTGGTAAGAATCGGCGTTCTGGTGGACGGTTTGGTGGCCGTGACTTCAGGAGAGAATCTTTTAGTCGAGGCAGTGGTGGTCGTGGCGGTGACTACTATGGTGGCGGCGGGTATGGTGGTGGTGGTGGCTATGGAGGTGGATATGGAGGTGTTCCCAGTGGTGGTGGCTATGGACCAATGCCTGGTGGATACGGACCCGTACCAGTACCAGGTGGTGGATACGGACCCATTCCCGGTGGTGGTTATGCACCTTATGGTAGAGGCGGTGGTGCTTACTATGGAGGAGGGTATGGGCCCATTCCTAACCAAGGATATGGTCCCGGAGTGGCTAGTGCATGGGACTAAGCTTTAACTTCAATTCTTCGAAAACAGATCATGTTCTGTCTCTTACTCATCTCTATTGTTATTAATAGAGAGCAGTCACCGATATGTATCTTTACTCTTTAAATGGTTATGTAGACACGAATCTTCTCTTTGTTCACTACGAAAAACAAACACTCCTAGTCTATTGTTTCCATGATTTCTTTTAGTTTTACAAATCATGTAAGACAAGACATTAAGCTGCTATAAACCCTATTAAAGCAAGACATCCACAAGAGTAGAACATTGTTATTTACACTGTAGAGAAAAGACAGATATTTTTTGTTGCAGGTTTCAGACAAAACCCATTACTTTATTAAAATGCATGGAGAAGAAAAGAAAATCAAAAGGGTTTTTACTAAATTGAAGATCAAAATGAGAAAATAAAAGAAGGTAAGACAAAGCCACAGAGAGGTCATAATGAAACTATGACCAACTTCAGAAAATGATTTTGCCATAAATAACTTTTTTTGACCATCTCTACCACAACATTTGGTAGATGTTTCATCTAAACAGCTGAAAAAAAGGAGAAAAGACCTGAACAAAGTAAAAAAACCTATCTGTAAGCAAATGGTGGGTGAGTGGAAGGGGTGGTGAAGGTGGTGGTTAGCGTCTGGTTCTAGGCATGCATCGAAATTCAGCTAAGAGTGCAAGGTGGTTAGAAGACCATTCTGGGTGGTGGTTAGCGTCTGGTTCTAGGCATGCATCGAAATTCAGCTAAGAGTGCAAGGTGGTTAGAAGACCATTCTGGGGAAGGAAGAGCTGTGTCCTTTCTTAATCCATCTTCATCAAGTAGTTCTAATAGAGATTCCACCGTTATCGTATCCGCTGAAACCAAACAATGAAAGATCTTCCTGTGAACTTGTTATTTACTGGTGTAGTTGATGAAGGACAAGGGAGAAAAAAAATGGTGAAACCTGTGTAGAATATGTAATCATGAGTGCCAATGAATTCTCTAGTGCAAGTGGTAAACAAAGGCTCGTTTGTATTAAGATCCATTCTCCTTCTGTGTTTTTCAAATCCAGGACCTATTGTCATTCTCCCAAATGAAGAGTATGCACTCACCTGAAACCAATTCTCTTATTAAAGATTCAAAAGTGAGACAGAAAAAAAGTGTATAAATTTACTTTTTGAAGACAAATGTTACCAGAGGCAATTGATGATTCAATTTGGAAACCTACACTCAAAAGAATAAAACAAAACTTGAGGTGAGTGATAATACTTTTGAGTTCATTGAAATTAGTTATTTCAGATATAGAGATACACAAACCTGCCAGAGCCTCAGATCCTTCAGATCTTGTTGCATACTAACATGTGTGTTTGCCTAAACTCCAACAAGTCATCACAAGAAAATAAATAAAAAACTGAAATGGCTTTTCACTTAAAGAGCATGAACAGAAAGTAACAGTTCTCATGAGAAGAGTCAATTATTTGGGAAGGAAAAAAGGAAACTGTACCACACAAATAAGCTGGCGCTCCCCAGAAGGGTCATTAGGTTGATTACCAAACTTAGATTCAAGAACAACTATCAACGCAATGTTATCCTACGACATAACAATCACTGGAATCAGTTTTGTAAACAATAACTCTCTGATAATCAGATGTGGCCAGGGAAAAAAATTGTATAGCATGTCAGAAGTACCTTAACCAGTCGGTTTAAAGCAGCTCTCCTCTGCGCCGGAGGGATTAAAGCCTCAGTCAAAGACTGGGCAGCTTTATTGAATTCAACCTGGATACACAGTCCATAAATTAGTATGGAGATCTAAATATATCAAGCGGGTAAACGTATAGAACTAATACAAACATCATATTTCTTGACATGCATAAATCTATCCCGTCGGAAAAATGTTGCACAGCCAACTAATACAAACATCATATTTCTTGACATGCATAAATCTATCCCGTCGGAAAAATGTTGCACAGCCGTCAATGGCATTTATATTTCCGCTGAAAACCTAGCAACAAGAAATTTATGGTTAAGAAATTTCAAAAACATAAATTAATAGAAGGAAGGAGTTTGTGGAATAAATGTCCCAACCTCATTAGTCTTCCTCTTGTAGAGACCATGATAACCATGCTTATCCAACTCGGGAGAAAAAAAATCATGAAAATGATCAATTTGTACCTGCCAGATAACAAAAGAAGAACACATTAGAAGTACACTTCTTAGGATTCAAATGCTTAAATCTTTACCAATTCCATACAAACAAAGAACATACTTCTTGCAGGCAAACTACATCAGCTCGATACCCAACAATTTCCCTTAACAAATTCTGTCTGCGGTATGGCCAAGAAAGAGCCCAAGGAGGACAGTAACTGTAGAGGTCACTACTTGCAGCAGTATCAGACAAAATGTTATATGAAAGAACAGTGAATGATCCTACAGACTGAAGCCGACCATCTTGATCTGAGTGACCCATCACATCAGCTCCATTAACAGGTATTAGCTTACGGGGAGTTGGACAAGGAGCAGGAATAACCCGTGAAGTCAAAATGGTACTAGCATAACCCACAGACTGTTTAGTCTCAACATTAGCCACAACACACTCAAACTTCAAAACATAGCCAATATCATCAGCTGCTGGAGTGTACGTTTTGCAATTTCCGACCTCAATTAACGTCTCTCCTCCACTTTTCTGGTTGGTATTAGAAGGATAAAACGGTGTTGGACCGTTGTTGGCCATATGAAGATTCGACATAGAAGCGGATAAGGTTCCAGCAAGAGCACCCGAACCTACACTGCTATGCCGGACCAACTCATCTTCCTCGTTTCCATTTTCTGCTACTGCTCGCTCGTGCAAATTTTTATGATGCTGCCAGGCATCTGTAAAGCATTTTGTCGAACAGTGATAGCTTTTTGCAACCATGGATTTACGCTTTGCACAGAAAACACACTGTATAGTGGCTTGTTCCGTTGGATGCACACTGCAGATCGTTACTTTCTTATCGCTCTGTACACGATACCTACAACAAAGAAATCCAAACAAACCTAATGAAATTTTTGGTCGACCTAATTAGAACATCTATATCAGAAATCTGTGAATTCAGATAAAAAGATTCACTCTTTAATAACCCCCCAATTCCCCCAGAGGATCCAATAGAGCAATTAAACAAAAAGCCAATCCACGCAGCGAAATCAGAAATAAAGAACACTAACCATCTGTATCTCAAGAAGCAACCATCGACAGGAGAAGATTCAGGGATATCATCAGTGGCGGGATTCTTATCGAGGCGACGAACAAGAACGTAAGGAGTCATTTCACAGCCTTGAATGGGAATTTCAGAAGGTAGATGAACTCGGATTATGCTCACCATTGCTCTTCACCTAGTAATTGTCTCACAAAACACTGTCGAAGTAGCAAAGATTTAGAAATCGAACGAAGAACTTGATTAGATGATGAATCTTCTGGTTGAAAACCTAATGGATTTGAGCGTACGATAAGCTGATAGAACTTGATTAGATGATGAATCTTCTGGTTGAAAACCTAATGGATTTGAGCGTACGATAAGCTGATTCAATCATTAACTTGACCCAAAACCCCTAGTCGAATCTTTAGAAAACCCTAGAAATGAGATGGCTTTTTTCACGGGGTAAAAGAAATGAGACGAGATGTGAAAGTAGAGATATTGGATTTGGAAGAAATGCCCAAATAGAGATCGATTTTTACGCTGAAAGTATTACGATCGATTCTTACGCTGAGACTATGAAAAGAAAAAATAAAAACTTGTTTTTTTCCTTTTTATTTTTATTTTTATTTTAAAATTCGAACCTTTCTAAAAAAAAAAAAAAAAATCGAACCTTTCTTTTGTGATGCAAAAGATTTAGTTGCTGATTAGAACTGTGATCGATCTG
>CM071718.1:34176385-34215179 GCA_036630335.1 Physaria fendleri | reverse complement strand
ACCCCAAAATTTCAATTATTTCAAAATTTCAACTTTTTGTTCGAAAGCCACCAAAACGTGTGTTATATAGGTCATTGATTCGACTTGTAACCCCCAAAATTTCAATTCTTTCAAAATTTCAATTTTTTGGAAAAGCCACCAAAACGTGTGTTATAGGTCATTGATTCGACTTGTAATCCCAAAATTTCAGTTTCGAAAAGCCACCAAAACGTGTGTTATAGGTCATTGATTCGACTTGTAACCCGAAAATTTCAATTATTCCAAAATTTCATATATGGAATGGGTTATGTTGCTCTCTCCATGTCTGTAAGTTCTCTCTTTCTTCTTCTTCTTCAAGATTCTTTTATCATTATGTATAGTGATATTACTTTGCTATGTGTATTAGTTGGGATCTATTTACATATGGACTTATGTCTACAATGTTATGCGAGTCCTATCCAACAATTCTTCTCCTATTGAAACCCCAAACTCTCTTGAATCCGACTGCAAAGTCCAATTGATTTGTTCTAAAGAAGAAGAAGAAGACAAGTCTAAGGTTTCTTCATCACTTAATAACTTGTCATCATGAGTTATGGTAATGATCTTTGTTTAATAGTGAGTGTGAATGTGTGAGTATATGACAGGTTGGGAGGTGGGAAATTCAAACAAAGATTGGTTTCGCAGTCAGAGAAAGTCAATCTTCAAACAATATTAGCTCCATCAACTATTGCTGCGGTTTGTTCTTCAGTGTCTCTCTGACACTAATGTAATCTTTCTTTGGTTTCTTACCTTTAGTTCTTCTGTTTTTCAGATGATCGCGCTAGTGATCGGGCTTATTCCTCCGATAAGGAACCTAATAATCGGCAATGAAGCTGCTTTTAGAGTGCTTCAAGACTCATTAACTCTAGTGGGGTAATTGTAAAATAGACTCAGTAACAGAAACTGAATCATTTCCTACAAAAAATCACTTGTTTCTTTTGGATAAAGAGATGGGACTGTTCCTGCATCGACAATGATTGTTGGAGGAAACTTACTCAAAGGTCTAAAGAGTTCAGGAATGAAAAAGTCCTGCATTTTCGGGGTATTAATAGCGCGGTATATCTTGCTGCCTATATGCGGTGTTTTGATCATAAGAGGAGCTTATAAGTTGGATTTAGTTACCTCAGAGCCTTTGTATCAATTCGTTCTTCTTCTTCAGTATGCTGTTCCACCAGCTATGAATCTAGGTTTGTTGTTACAAACCAACTCTTCTTCTTCTTCAGCCTGTACTTAACTGATGTGATGATCCCTTAAACAGGTACAATTACTCAGCTATTTGGAGCTGGAGAGAGTGAATGCTCAGTGATTATGCTTTGGGCTTACTCTTTGGCTTCAGTTTCACTCACTCTTTGGCCTACTTTCTTTATGTGGCTTGTCGCTTAACGGATATGTATTTGTTTTATTCCAATTTCCAATATATCTCACGTGGACAATTTTCATTGATGGGCGTTAAAATGAGTCAACCATTAGGATTTTTCTTTTGTTTTGCAAAAGACATCTTCACAAGACTCTCATGTGGTTAAAAAGTAAGGCTTATCCTTAGATATGAGATTTGAGTCACATAAGAGCTTTTCTATCTTAATGTGTCCCACTTTCACGACAAGTTAAGTTTGTACTTCATAAATGAACTTGTCCGATTTTTCATTTTTTCAAGAAACTTATTTGCTCTCCTTTTTTGTGTTTTTATGATTATATCTCCACATCCTTGGCAAGTTTCATAGTCGACGTGACGAAAGGCATGACGACTGTTACGATAAAGCCTAATATACATGTGTGTCTAAATGACAATATATCAAACAAACAAAGTCTCACTCGAATCATAAGGACAAAACACCAAGTTGTACACAACATACAATCCAAAACGTTATTAAGTTTGAATAAAATTCCTTAGATAGAAAAAAATATGAAACTCTCTCATTCCATAAACAACAGAATAATTCAACCTCTCTATAGCTTGGGAAGAACGAATATGAAACTCTCTCATTCCATAAACAACAGAATAATTCAACCTCTCTATAGCTTGGGAAGAACGAATCATTTGGAAAAGTTAAAGATGATGAAGCTTATGGATCTGTTCATAACTTCATCTAAACCAGTTGTGGAGATTCTTTTGATAACTTCAGTTGGATTTTATTTAGCTCTTGATAGAGTTAATCTTCTTGGTCAAGATTCTCGGAAACACTTAAACAACGTCAGTATTATAAACTCAAATCTTACTCTCTTCTTTAAAAATTCCTATGTGATTAAATCTTTGTTTTGATGTTGTATATATAGATTGTGTTCTATGTGTTTGGTCCTGCTCTTATTGGAAGCCGTTTAGCTGATAGTGTTACTTATGAAAGTTTGGTGAAGATGTAAGTCAACATGAGAATTTTTTTCATTTACATATATGTGTGTTGTTCTTTGGTTTCTTATAATGAACTGAAATTGCAGGTGGTTTATGCCGGTTAATCTTCTGTTTACATTTATCATTGGTTCATTATTGGGTTGGATTGTTACTGTCATTACAAAACCTCCTATGCATCTTCGTGGTCTCATTGTTGGTTCTTGTGCTGCTGGTAGTAACAAAACACACTACTTAAACACTGATGATTAAGTCTGGTTTCTGTGATTGATAAAATGAGACTCGTAAACAGGTGATTTGGGGAATATGCTATTGATTATTATACCAGCTGTTTGTAAAGAAAAAGGAGGTCCTTTTGGAGATTATGAGAGTTGTTATAAATATGGAATGGGTTACGTTGCTCTCTCCATGGCTGTAAGTTCTCTTCTTCTTCTTCTTCTTCAAGATTTTTGATTAGTGTGTATGGTAATACTACTTTGGTATGATGTGTATTAGTTGGGATCTGTTTACTTATGGACTTATGTATACAATCTTATGCGAGTCCTATCCTACAATTCTTCTCCTATTGAAACCCCACACTCTCTTGAATCTGATTATGATAGCTGCAAAGTTCCATTGATTTGTTCTAAAGAAGATGAAGAAGACCAGTCTAAGGTTTCATCATGACTCTGCAACTAGTCATCATGAGTTAAGATAATGATGCTTTTTGGTAGTGACTAGTGATTGTATGTGTGTGTGTGTGTGACAGGTTGGGACATGGGAAACGTTCAAGCAAAGATTGGTTTCACTGTCAGAGAAAGTCAACCTTCAGACAATATTTGCTCCATCAACTATTGCTGCGGTTAGTTCTTCAGTGTCTCTTCTTTTATATATGTACTCACACTAGTGTAATCTTTTTTCCTTCTCTTTTCAGATGATCGCGCTAGTGATCGGGCTGATTACTCCGATAAGGAACCTAATAATCGGCAGTGAAGCTCCTCTTAGAGTGCTACAAGACTCAGTAACTCTAGTGGGGTAATTATAGAATAGACTCAGTAAACTCAAAATGAATCATTGCTTAGAAAAAACTCAACTTGAAAAGCTTCTTGTTTCTTTCGGATGAAGAGATGGGGCTGTTCCTGCATTGACAATGATTATTGGAGGAAACTTACTCAAAGGTCTAAAGAGTTCAGGAATGAAAAAGTCCAGCATTTTCGGGGTCTTCATAGCGCGGTATATCTTGCTGCCTATATGCGGGGTATTCATCGTTAGAGGCGCTTATAAGTTGGATTTAGTTACCTCAGAGCCTTTGTATCAATTCATTCTTCTTCTTCAGTATGCTGTTCCACCAGCTATGAATCTAGGTTCGCTACTACAAACCAACTCTTCTTCTTCTTCTTCAGCCTGTACTTAACTGTTGTGATGATCCCTTAAACAGGTACAATTACTCAGCTATTTGGAACTGGACAGAGTGAATGCTCAGTGATTATGCTTTGGGCTTACTCTTTGGCTTCACTTTCACTCACTCTTTGGCCTACTTTCTTTATGTGGCTTGTCGCTTAAGCCTTCATATGATATGTACATTGTTTTATTCCATTTATTCAAGAACTTGATATGTATAACAAAAGCTGTTGATTCAACTTAGATGATATTATGTTAAAGAGAAGTATGATTCATAGATGAGGAAGGAGCACAATAGAGATATGCCTCTAAGAAGCAAAACAAAAAAAACAAACCAAAAAATTGGGAAAGATACTAACTTGTCTGGCAGATCATCAATATAAGCTCTTTTTTTATGTACAAAACTTATCAAAATAGAGACCACTTTTTAATCAGCCTTTCATGTCCATATCAGATTTTTCCAATATATGTCACGTGGATAATTTTCATTGAAGGTCGTTAAAATGAATCGACCATTTAGTTTTGATATATATATATATTTTTTTTTATTTTGCAAAAGATATCTTCACAAGTCTTCTCATGTGGTTAAAAACTAAGGCTTATCCTTAGGTATAAGATTCAAGTCACATAAGCTTAATGTATCCTACCTTCACGACAAGTTAACTTAAGGTTGTAACACTACAATAGAATGGGTCAGATAGTTCAAGAAACTTGTAATATTTTATAAAATGTATCACGACAAAAAAAATTAGACAGAAACGTTGTTGTTCTTGTAGGGTTTTTGTGGATGTGTTTCACATGCTCTTGGTGTTTTAGTAGTTTTGTCTTCTATAACATTAATTTTTTGAGAATTTTATAGACAGTGCCATTTTTAGATAGACGGTTTTTAAAATTGCCATGCCCTCCAAAACATGCCACAGACAGCCCAACCCGCGTGTGTCACTGTCCACACGAAAAGACCAGCGTGCTCCTGTCTGTCCCCGCGTCCTTGTGTAAAAAAAATAGACAAGGATACGCTGGTCTTTTCGTGTGGACAGTGGCACACGCGTGTTTGGCTGTCTGTGGCAATTTTAAAAGAGATTTTGCCACTGTATCAATCTAACAAACTTTTCGGCTGTCTATGGCAGTTTGAATAAAATTCTCTAATTTTTTTTGGTTGATTAGCGAAAAACATATTATTTGATATAATATAAATATATTATCATTTTTAGTGTTATTAAATGATTTAATCCAGTACATGCATGTGAAATTCATATGGATCGTTCGTTCGGCTATGCTTTTATTCACTTGTATATGATAAATACGATTATTATTATTTTTTGTTCTTTTGTGTTTTTTTTATTATATCTCCACATCTTTGGCAAAGAACCACAACTACACATTCCTAAGTTTCGTAGTCGACGTGACGAAAGGCGTGACGCCTATTATGTTAAAGCCTGGTTTACATGTTGGTCTAAACGACAATATATGAAACAAACGTCTGAATCGGACCAACTTGTACACTACATACAATCCAAAACGTTATTAAATTTGAATAAAATTCCTTAGATAGAAAAAGATATGAAACTCTCTCATTCCATAAACAACAGAATAATTCAACCTCTCTATAGCTTGGGAAGAACGAATCATTTGGAAAGTTAAAGATGATGAAGCTTATGGATCTGTTCATAACTTCATCTAAACCAGTTGTGGAGATTCTTTTGATAACTTCAGTTGGATTTTATTTAGCTCTTGATAGAGTTAATCTTCTTGGTCAAGATTCTCGCAAACACTTAAACAACGTCAGTATTATAAACTCAAATCTACTCTCTTCTTTAAAATTTCCTATGTGATTAATCTTTGTTTTGATGTTGTATATATAGATTGTCTTCTATGTGTTTGGTCCTGCACTTATTGGAAGCCGTTTAGCTGATAGTGTTACATATGAAAGCTTGGTGAAGATGTAAGTCAACATGATAATTTTTTTCATTTATATATATGTGTGTTGTTCTTTGGTTTCTTATAATGAACTGAAATTGCAGGTGGTTTATGCCGGTTAATCTTCTGTTTACATTCATCATTGGTTCTTTATTGGGTTGGATTGTTATTGTCATTACAAAACCTCCTATGCATCTTCGTGGTCTCATTGTTGGTTCTTGTGCTGCTGGTAGTAACAAAACACACTACTTAAACACTGATGATTAAGTCTGGTTTCTGTGATTGATAAAATGAGACTCGTAAACAGGTATATGAAACTCTCTCATTCCATAAACAACAGAATAATTCAACCTCTCTATAGCTTGGGAAGAACGAATCATTTGGAAAGTTAAAGATGATGAAGCTTATGGATCTGTTCATAACTTCATCTAAACCAGTTGTGGAGATTCTTTTGATAACTTCAGTTGGATTTTATTTAGCTCTTGATAGAGTTAATCTTCTTGGTCAAGATTCTCGCAAACACTTAAACAACGTCAGTATTATAAACTCAAATCTACTCTCTTCTTTAAAATTTCCTATGTGATTAATCTTTGTTTTGATGTTGTATATATAGATTGTCTTCTATGTGTTTGGTCCTGCACTTATTGGAAGCCGTTTAGCTGATAGTGTTACATATGAAAGCTTGGTGAAGATGTAAGTCAACATGATAATTTTTTTCATTTATATATATGTGTGTTGTTCTTTGGTTTCTTATAATGAACTGAAATTGCAGGTGGTTTATGCCGGTTAATCTTCTGTTTACATTCATCATTGGTTCTTTATTGGGTTGGATTGTTATTGTCATTACAAAACCTCCTATGCATCTTCGTGGTCTCATTGTTGGTTCTTGTGCTGCTGGTAGTAACAAAACACACTACTTAAACACTGATGATTAAGTCTGGTTTCTGTGATTGATAAAATGAGACTCGTAAACAGGTAATTTGGGGAATATGCTATTGATTATTATACCAGCTGTTTGTAAAGAAAAAGGAGGTCCCTTTGGTGATTATGAGAGTTGTTATAAGTATGGAATGGGTTATGTAGCTCTCTCCATGGCTGTAAGTTCTTCTACTACTTCAAGAGTTTTTTATATTTAGTGTGTATGGTAATACTACTTTGGTATGATGTGTATTAGTTGGGATCTGTTTACATATGGACTTATGTATACAATCTTATGCAAGTCCTATCCAACAATTCTTCTCCTATTGAAGTCACGCACTCTGTTGAATCTGAGTGTGATAGCTGCAAAGTCCCATTGATTTGTTCTAAAGAAGATGAAGAAGACAAGTCTAAGGTTTCATCATTACTTAGTACCTTGTCATCATCAGTTATGGTAATGATCCTTTCTAGTAGTGAGTGTGTTTATATGACAGGTTGGGACATGGGAAAGGTTCAAGCAAAGATTGGTTTCCCTGTCAGAGAAAGTTAACCTTGAGACAATATTTGCTCCATCTACTATTGCTGCGGTTAGTTCTTCAGTGTCTCTCCTTTTGTATATGTACTCACACTAGTGTAATCTTTTTTCCTTGTCTTTTCAGATGATCGCGCTAGTGATCGGGCTCATTACTCCGATAAGGAAGCTAATAATCGGCAGTGAAGCTCCTCTTCGGGTGCTACAAGACTCAGTAACTCTAGTGGGGTAATTGTAGAATAGACTCAGTAAACTCAAAATGAATCATTGCTTAGAAAAAACTCAACTTGAAAAAGCTTCTTTTCTTTTGGATGAAGAGATGGGGCTGTTCCTGCATTGACAATGATTATTGGAGGAAACTTACTCAAAGGTTTGAAGAGTTCAGGAATGAAAAAGTCCAGCATTTTCGGTGTCTTGATTGCACGGTACATACTCCTGCCTATGTGCGGGGTTTTGATCGTAAGAGGAGCATATAAGTTGGATCTAATAACCTCAGAGCCTTTGTATCAATTTGTTCTTCTTCTTCAGTATGCAGTTCCACCAGCTATGAGTCTAGGTTTGTTACCTCAGAACATTTGTACCGACTCTTCTTCTTCTTCAGTCTTGTGTGTAGGAAGCAGTACTTAACCGATTTGGGTCACTTAAACAGGTACAATTACTCAGCTATTTGGAGCTGGAGAGAGTGAATGCTCAGTGATTATGCTTAGCTATTTGGAGCTGGAGAGAGTGAATGCTCAGTGATTATGCTTTGGGCTTACTCTTTGGCTTCACTTTCACTCACTCTTTGGCCTACGTTTTTTATGTGGCTTGTCGCTTAAACCTCTATGGTATTGTTTTATTCCTTTTATTCAAGAACTTGATCATGTACAAAAAAAAAAAAAAAACTGTTGATTCAACTTTAGATGATATTATCAAAACTTATCATAAAAAAACTCCAAAACTTATCAAAATAGAGACCACTTTGTTGTAATCATGCCTTTGATGTCCATATCAGATTTTTCCAATATATGTCACGTGGATGATCTTCATTGAAGGTCATTAAAAATAGTCGACCATTTAAATTTGATATATATTTGTCTTTTATTGTTTTGCAAAAGACATCTTCACAAGTCTTCTCATGTGGTTAAAAACTAAGGCTTATCCTTAGATATAAGATTTGAGTCACATACAGAGCTTTTCTATCTTAATGTATCCTACCTTCACGACAAGTTAACTTAAGGTTGTAACACTACATTAGAATGGGTCAGATAGTTCAAGAAACTTGCAATATTTTATAAAATGTACCACGACAAAATCCTCAATTGATTTGTCCGACTCTAACTACAAAAGTGTTATTTATTTATTTATTTATTTATTTATTTATTTATTATTATTTTGGTTTTAAATCTACAATAGAACAATGAATTTTGCAATCTATATCTATAGTAGTTCTTTCTATTCACTTATATGATAAATATATGATTATTTGCTCTCTCTTTTGTGTGTTTTATGATTATATCTCCACATCTTTGGCAAGTTTCGTAGTCGACGTGACGAAAGGCGTGACGACTGTTACGATAAAGCCTAATATACATGTGTGTCTAAATGACAATATATGAAACAAACTAAGTCTCACTCGAATCATAAGGACAAAACACCAACTTGTACACTACATACAATCAAAAACGTTATTAAGTTTGAATAAAATTCTTTAGATAGAAAAATATATGCAACTCTCAAATTCCATAAACAATAGAATAATTCGATACCCTCACCTCTCTATAGCTTGGGAAGAACGAAACATTTGGAAAAGTTAAAGATGATGAAGCTTATGGATCTGTTCATAACTTCATCTAAACCAGTTGTGGCGATTCTTTTGATAACTTCAGTTGGATTTTATTTGATAACAAATGAGCTTAAATAAATGATATGAATTCAGAAAAATATAACATCATCGATTTTGTTTTTCATCAATTAATACATCTAGAAAAAACAGTAAAATAGACTCCCTCCATTTAAAAATATAAAAAGTCTAAAACATTAGGAAAACAAAATTAAAAGAAAAAAAAAAACTTACATTTTTTTGTTGTTGTCTAAGATGATTTCAATCAAAAGAGGGCTATATATGGGCTTTAACATCCGAGCTATATAAAGCAAGTATGCGTTTTATAACATAAGCCCAAGAAGGCCCAAACAATTAAAAAATGTTTATTTTTGATAATTTATGATGAGCACCTTCTACTTCCTTTTCTTTTATTTTTTTCGATTCATTTTCTCGATATACCCCAAATTATCTTATTCTTTGTGACATTATCTTAGGAGAATTTAAGATAGGAAGATTATCAAAATCAAAATAAGAAAGTATCTAAAAAGATTACGAAGATATTTAAGGGAATATTTTATAATATTTTCATTTAGAGATATTTACATTTTTTTTTTTTTTTTGTCAAGAACATTTTTTTTTTTTTTTTGTCAAGAAGATATTTGGAAATTATGTTTTCTCTATAAATAGAGATGATATGATAGTGATAGTCTAATAATAATTAGGGTTCTTAATCTCATCAATTATCATAGTTTCTTGCTGTTTGAAAAGAAAAGAAATGGCTAGCATAAGAGATTTATCCGATGACTTACTGGTGAAGATAATATGGTTTCTTCCTACAAAAGACGCTGTATCCACTAGCATCTTGTCTAAGCAATGGGAGTTTTCTGTGGATGTGGTTGCCTAATCTGAAGTTTGACTGCAGTAGAGATTTAGTGATGGATTTTGTTAACAAGAACCTGCAATTACACAAATCTCCTATCATAAAAAGTTTGGACCTTAGTTTTGATGTGTACTCTTCTCGAGCTGAGACATTTAAATCATGGGTTGAAATTGCAGTTTCTCGCGGCATTCGTAATCTAACTATTTGAAATTGCAGTTTCTCGCGGCATTCGTAATCTAACTATCTTCTGCTATAGCGGTACGGTAAAGTTTATCCCCCAAAGTTTGTATACCTGCAACACCCTCGTTACTTTGGAACTTAAAGGGAAGATAATTGTTGTGGATGTTCCTAGAAAGGTTTGCCTCAATTCCTTGAAAACATTGCATCTCAGAGATGTAACATACTCAAACGGAGTTTCTCTTCAACTGCTTCTATCTTGTTGCCCTGTTCTTGAAGATCTGCTTATTTGTCGAAAATATTATGACAACGTGGAAGATTTGGTTATTATAATACCATCTTTGTTACGTTTATCTTTAGATATAAACGTGGGTTGTTCTAATGGTTGGTGTAAGATAATTACACCTTCTTTGAAGTATTTCAAAATTAACGATGAAAGAAGTGACTGCTCCTATGTACTTCAGCATATGCAGAAGCTGGAAGAAGCAGATATCAGTGTTGATAATGACTCAACTATTTGTTTGGGAAACCTTCTCAAATCAGTCTCAGTTGTCAAAAGTCTTTCTTTAGACGTATTAGTAAAGACTGGAAATGAGGTAATATGTTTTTATTTCATATAGAACATTATATCTACTGAGTTTGAATTCTTTGTTAATGTGTTGTCATGTTTGCAGACCGTGAATGTTGATGGTAATGTATTCAGTAAGCTTGAAAATTTGAAGCTAATTATATGGGGAGAAAATTGGTCAAAAGTAACTTTCCGCTTGCTCAAAGATTCTCCTAAACTTCAAGTCCTCGATCTTAAGTTGAAGTTTGTAAGTTTTTCTTCATTGACTACTTTGGGGTGAAGCACAATATTGTGTGATTTTAACTCAATGTATTTCATTTTTGAATTTCAGTTCTACGATCCTTTTGGTAATGATGAAGCTTTTGGTGCTATTGAACCGGTTGGCTGGATTAGTAATCAGAGTTTGGTTCCTGAATGTTTGGTGAATAGTCTTAAAACTTTCAAGTTTGACGGGTCGGCCATGGAAGAAGAAGAAGAGAAGGATTTCTTGTGTTTTATTATCAAACATGCTTGTCGCTTGGAATCTACTTCAATTGGCCGATCTGTTCCTGATGAGATATGATGAGATATATTACATGATGAAATCTCTCCCTTACTTATTTCTCAAATATTATTATTTATATTTTTCCTCATTTTTCTATATATTGTCGTTGTAATCTTGATATATTAATATAGAAACTTGAAAAATGATCCAAGAGTCGTTGTCTTATGGATTTTCTTATTGGTTTGGTTGTTTTGTTATTCAAGAACGACTAGGGCTTTATTTTGAATGTGGATCTTGTTTTCGAACAAAAACTTTGGTGTTTTATTATCATTTGGCCATTGGATATGATCCTATCGTCTTGTTATGTCTTCTAACCAACTCTGTACTCTAGATCATTCTTCTACTTAAGAGCTCAAAATTGAACAAAAGCATCAAGATGTTAGACATTTGTAGACTCCTTTAATATGCAAGTAATTAAAGAAAGGAATACAAGATTCATATAGACATGTGAAAAAAACAGATTTCACTTACGTGCCCGTTTACTTCCATAACTCTCGGTTTGCTTACGTGCCCGTTTACTTCATCGGATTCTTGTTTGTCTCTTTTTTATTATTATTATTATTATTTGTTCGTTTCAATAAAGCCTACATTGTCAATTTGTAAGCTTACGAATTAAGATTACAAGAAACGTCAAAAAAAAGTCGAGATGTAATTAAAAGTAGTTGTCAGAAAAGATCTCTAAAACCTTTGTCTTCTCTCACATTATACAACAGTTTTGCAAAGACTCGGAGACCTGTGAACATATATATATATATACAAAACTCGTCCCATTACAAGTGAAAGTGTGTATAAATGGACCAATTATACAGCCAGTCTAAAATAAACATCAAAAAAAAAAAAAAAACTTGAGGGAGTGACACATGTACAAGTTCCTACTTTCCCAGTCTAAAATAAACATCAAAAAAAAAAAAAAAACTTGAGGGAGTGACACATGTACAAGTTCCTACTTTCGAAGATCAAACACTAAAAAAAAAATTATGGGAATTTGAGACGACGGAATAAGTTATCTTTATAATTATAGAAAATGACAGTAATTAGGTTGGGCCACAGTTGGCTATTTCTGGCCCAATTACAAAAATAGTTAAAACATTTGGGCCCAATTAGTACAAAATAAAACACAAACCATGCCCAACATCAACAACAAAATACATCACGATCACGCAAAATGACTACAAGATACAACACATTACTTAATACTTACATAACTTGAAATATAAAATCCTATGCAAATATTGCACTTTTTTTTTTCTTTCGTACATGAAAACAAACATTGATTAATTACATAACTCAAAATCACAAAAGTCTAGTCTCCACCTAGAATATTTTGTTAAAGAAAGAAAAAATAGGGTAAAGTGATGTTAGCTGTAAACGGTAAAAAAAAATCATGTCAGACCAGACCATACGGTAAAGTGATGTTAGCTGAAGAGATGAAATTGTTTCTTGGGAAGAACAACATGTTAAGCCCTTTGCATTTATTAGGGAAGGACACAAAAATCAAATCGGGGATGAACATTTGCAAAGGAGGGAAGTTCTCTTATCTTGTCGAGAGAAAACTTTTCTAAAATGGAGTGGTGAATTTCCCATGACAAATCTCATCTCACTCCTAAAAACGTTTAAGAAGAGAACAAACACTCTCCATGACAAAAAAAAAAAAAAAAAAAACCATAAAAAAAAAAAAAAAAAAGAACAATACACACTTTATAATTAGTGAAACTTCATGGCAGAACAGATCACTAAAAGACCCACACATACACTAACTAGCTCCTGTATGAAGTTATGTACTAACATATATATACACAGTTTGCATCAAATCTATGTGTGTATGATAATCATGTGTACAGGGCCGGACACAGGTACAAGCAGATTAAGCATCTGCTTGCGGCCTTTTCTTATTATAAAATATATCGGCCGATAATTTACATTAGTTTCTCTGTGTCTTAATGGTTTAGATGATTTAATATGTTTCTTCTTTGTCATACTGGCACCGTGTTCGAACACCCACTTGAATGAATGGTTTCTCTTATTTATAAAAATACTAATTTTTTTTTTTTTTTGCTGAGAATGACATATTTTTCAAGTATTTGATAATTTAGTTAATATAATTTTCTCTGTAGAGAGAGAAAAAAAAAGTTAATATAATCCCAATTCTACCCTCAGAATTTTTTTTTTTTTTTTGGTCTAATAACAATTTTATTCCATTGACAATATCCAATTTTTAACAAAAAAAAACACTATAAAATTACAGAGAACAGAACATCTGCAATATCAGTTTACTCTACTACCCTCAGAATATCTCTCGCAACAAGAACACTTATTACGATCGTCCCAAAAACAAAAAAAAAAAAAAAAAAAAAAAAAAAAAATCGTCCCAAAAAAAAAAAAAAAAAAAAAACAAAAAACAAGACTAATTTGTAATGAGTCATCTTAGGTACACTAACGTTCTTGGAGTCCGACCTGGAGATGACATGTTTGAAAGCATTTACGCTTACGCTATCCAGAATCAAATAGTTGTTCACGTTTTGAGTGCTGTTGGCATGGTTGGAAACCTGAGGCTGAGGTTAGAAAGAAGGGGTCAAGAATATGAACAGAGTTATCCTGGAAGGTATGATATAATTGTTTTCCACTTTTCGTATAATCCAACGTATGGGGGTAGTGGTATTACTATGTCTCTAGCCAACGAAAGAGGTGAGGTAGTAACAGGACGCGTGGTGCCTCCGCTTATGGCTTTGAGTACCGTGATATTAATTCTTGGTTCATCTGAACCTCCACATGAACGTCTTCAGTATCCAGAACCGGTACCTAGAAGGTCTAGAGTTCTTGAAGTCTCACCTGGAGAAGACATACTTCAGAGAGTTAACATTTACTCTCACCTGTATCGTATAGGTTGTTGGGTTGAATCGGCTGATGGCATGGTTGAAAACGTCAGATTAGATCGACGTTTTGAGCCTCTAAGTGGAAGGTTTCGGATAGTTTCTCTCAACTGGGTGTTTCTGCCAAACGATGTGGGGTATAATCGTATTTATACAACTCTTGTCCATGAAAGATCAGGTCAGATGGTGGGAGGACGTGTGGAACATCTGCTTACGGCTTCGAGTCCTGTGACACTAACTCTTCGTGAATGTGAAAGTCATCCTCGACGCCTTCCGAATATAGCAATTGGCGAGTATATATTTCATGATATTATGGTCCCATCTGGAGCCGATATAATTGAAAGCCTTGCCACTTTCGCTAGCGAGAATCATACAGGTGTTTTCATTGTTACATCTAATGGATGGGTTGAAAACGTCAGCTTCCCTAGAAGTTATATCCGGACTTTACATGGAAGGTTTCAGTTTGGTATTCACAACTGGGTGATTTTGCCACCGGATGTCGAATCTGTTACTATGTTTATATCTCTTTTGGACGAAAGAGGTGAGATGGTCCGATCAGGAAACGTGGAGGGTCCACTTATTGCTTCGGGTCCTGTGACGCTAATTCTTGGTCAATTTATAAGTAACGAAGGAGGAGAAGATGGTCCATTGGCATAACCATCATCTGTTTATGATCAGTTTGCCGTAACTACTCCAGTACCACCTATTTCGAAATAATGTCTCATCCATAGAGACGTAACCATCTTTCTATTTCCGTTATTGTCATTTTCTATAATTATGGTAATTGAAACTTCTATTTTACATGGTCTATTTTACATGTGTGTCTAAATGACAATATATGAAACAAACAAAGTCTGACTCGGATCATAAGGACAAAACACCAACTTGTACACTACATACAATCCAAAACGTTATTAAGTTTGAATAAAATTCTTTAGATAGAAAAAAATATGAAACTCTCATTCCATAAATAACAGAATAATTCAACCTCTCTATAGCTTGGGAAGAACGAAACATTTGGAGAAGTTAAAGATGATGAAGCTTATGGATCTGTTCATAACTTCATCTAAACCAGTAGTGGAGATTCTCTTGATAACTTCAGTTGGATTTTATATATTTAGCTCTTGATGGAGTTAATCTTCTTGGTCAAGATGCTCGCAACCACTTAAACAACGTCAGTCTTCAACTCAAATTTTAGTCTCTTCTTTAATAAATGTATATGTGATTACACTTTAAGAATCTCTGTTCTTGTTTTGATTTGATGATGTTTGTACTTGTATATAGATTATCTTCTATGTGTTAAATCCTGCAATTATTGGAAGCCGTTTAGCTGATAGTGTTACTTATGAAAGCTTGGTTAAAATGTAGGTCAATCATTATATGTGTGTGTTTTTTTTTTTTTTTGGATTCTTATAATGATAAAAATGATTTGATTTTTTGAAGGTGGTTTATCCCGGTTAATCTTCTGTTTACATTCATCATTGGTTCTTTATTGGGTTGGATTGTTATTGTTATTACAAAACCTCCTGAACATCTTCGTGGTCTCATTGTTGGTTGTTGTGCTGCTGGTAATAAAAGAACACACTTAAAATTGATGATTGTGTCTGGTTTCAAGATTTGTGATTGCTACAATGAAACTTCAAAAACAGGTAATTTGGGGAATATGCCATTGATTATTATACAAGCTGTTTGTAAAGAAAAAGGAGGTCCTTTTGGAGATTATGAGAGTTGTTACAAATATGGAATGGGTTATGTAGCTCTCTCCGTGGCTGTAAGTTTTCTTCTTCTTCTTCTTCAAGATTTTTTTATTAGTGTGTATACTGTATAGTGATACTACTTTGGTTTGTGTATTAATTGGGATCTGTTTACATATGGACTTACGAGTACAATCTTATGCGAGTCCTATTGAAGTCCAACACTCAGTTGAATCCGACTACGATAGCTGCAAGGTCCCATTGATTTGTTCTAAAGAAGAAGAAGACAAGTCTAAGGTTTCATCATCTCTTAATAACTTGTCATCATCAGTCATAAGAATGATTTTTTGGTAGTGACTAGTGAGTGTGTGTGTGTGTGTATGTGTGGCAGGTTGGGACATGGGAAAGGTTCAAGCAAAGATTGGTTTCACTGTCAGTTAAAGTCAATCTTCAGACAATATTTGCTCCATCAACTATTGCTGCGGTTTGGGTTCAGTGCCTTCAGACAAAACTCACACTTGTGTAATCTTTCTTTCTTACCTTTAGATCTTATCTTTTCAGATGATCGCGCTAGTGATTGGGCTCATTACTCCGATAAGGAAGCTAATAATCGGCACTGAAGCTCCTCTTCGGGTGCTACAAGACTCAGTAACTCTAGTGGGGTAAGTGCAGAACAGAGGCAATAACTATAATAAAGCTGTTAATTCAACTTGTCGAATAGAAAGAAACAACAATCAGAGGTGATATATTATGTTAACCAGAAGGATCATTCATAGAGCACACCAGAGATATGCTTGAAAGAAGCAAAACAAACATAAAACTGGGAAAGATACTAAATGAAGATTCTTATCATTCAGAGAGAGGACTTGTCTGGAAGATCATCAAAGTAAGGATGCTCCATAGCCATCTTTGCTGAGATTCGTCTCCCTGGCTCGTACTGCAGCATTTTCTGTTCCAGGAAGACAGTAACATAATAAGTTTGTCTTGAGGGTGTTTTGATGGCTAATTCAAGAACATTTAGACTTACAGCTAGTAGATCAACTCCAGCCTCTTCAAGGTTTGGAACAACTGAGGAGAGACTCGAAGGTTTCCACTGTGGGTATTCATGCCAGCCAGCCTCTTCAAGGTTTGGAACAACTGAGGAGAGACTCGAAGGTTTCCACTGTGGGTATTCATGCCAGTTCTTGAGTGTGCTAACTCCTGGCCACATTGTTTCATTGGGTGTCCCGAACAACCTGAGTTTTTATCGGGATCAGCAGTGAAATGATAATAGGTTTTCTTATGTTTGTCATGTAGGAGAGGGTGAAGAATAGGGACACAAGACTTACTTGAAAATATAGAGGAGTTGTTGGAGTTCAGAGTCTCCCTGAAAGATTGCTTTGTTGGTCACAAGTTCAGCTGTAAGTGGTGAAGAAACAATATTAATTGTCGTCGGTTAGTATCTTAAGATGGTATCGTGGTGATTGGTGAAACTAAAGAAGCTAGAAGAGAATATGTACCAAATATGCAGCCAACAGACCACATATCCACAGCTGTAGAGTAATGGGTGGCCCCAAGAAGAACTTCTGGAGCTCTATACCATAGAGTTAATATCTGTTGCAATGGACAACCCATATAAAAGGAGACTATTTTGCGTTATACACCATTGAGATCAGACAATAATAACAGTGATTACCTCGTGGGTATACTTCTTCATTGGCAGAGTGAAGGCTCTAGCTAAGCCAAGATCAGCTATTTTCAGCCTCATCGTCTTCGGATCCATCAAGAGATTGTGAGGCTTGAGATCTCTGTTACAATACCAACAGAAGTTGTAAGAACAAAGATATCTCTTAAGGGTTATTTTCTCAACCATTCTCACATAATTATCACAAGAGAAACACAGAGAACAGATTACCTGTGCAATATTCCATGGCCATGGCAGAATGCTATTCCTTTGCATAGTTGGTACATCAAGCTCTGCAAATAGTTTCATAATGTTGTATTTGGTTTAATTGACTGAGAGACTGAGAAATGACAGAAACAAAACAAAGACGCTTTAGAAGTTAAAACCTTGACAATTTGGTGAGGAATGTTTTCGCCAGTGCTACGGAAACTTCTGATGAATTTCTTAACATCAGTATCCAAGTATTCAAAAACCAAGTACAGTACAGTTTTGCCTTCTTTGCTTAATCCTTGCTTAACATCCATCAACCTGAAGAATATGAGAACCAGGTCTCAGAAGAACAGTAGATAAACTGATTTTGCAATCTCTTGAAAACTAATTGAAATTACGAACGACATAATGGTTGATACAAGGTGTTTCACCTATTGGGGATCAAATTCTAATCAGTTCCGCAGATCTAAATCATATTACTAAACTCTTCAACTATCTAATCTGGATAATAGACTATACAAGCCCTAATGTAACTTCTAATCGAGACACGATCGAGAAAAATTTAGGCGAAGTTTCAAAAATCTTACTTAACGATGTGTGAATCGCGAGCGAGCATACGCAAAATGGAGATCTCACGAAGAGTAGTAGAAGGAACTCCTTCTTCATCCTCATGGAGACGCGTCTTCTTCAGAGCAACAATCTTACCCGTAGCTTTCTCTCTTGCTCTGTAAACTTTCCCATACGTTCCTTCCCCAACTTTCTCAAGCTTCTCAAACGCATTCATGGCTGAAACAGCAATAACTCCTTCGTCCATCTCTCTCTCTCGCCAAATTGATTCTTACTGGAGAAAATGAAATGATGAAGAACGAAGTGTATCTTATATTAATTAAGGATTTAACATTTTTTGGAATTAAAAAAGTTTTCTTTACAGAACGGATCAATTTTTTGAAATTCAAACTTGAGCGGTCTTTTTGTAAACCGATTCTTTATTTTTTAATATTATTTTACTTTTTCTTTTTTTCTGTTTGTGTCCACTTGTCTGATTTGGTCGTATTATAAAAACTTACAAAAACATTACTCAAATCCTTAACTTTGATTATTCTGTTCCTAAACTCAACGTTAAACAAATCACGTTACTCAAAAGACAACATAAATGTGAAAACAAAGTAATAGTGAAGTTTATGATTATTATTCAGTAGAAACCGTAAAACTTGTGGAGATATAATGAAACTCTCTTAAGCAAATTGTTGACCACTTGTTGAAGAAGATGAGATTGTGGAGAGAACATCAGTGACCGAAGACATAACACTTAATGCAGCTTTCAAAACATCTTGAGAACAACCAGGTTTCACTATTGTCCTCACTTGATCAAGATACTCTTGTAGCCTTTTGATTCTTCCCATGTAATCTTGGTCTTCTACACATAGACTTACTGCTTTTGCATCTGATCCTGGACCATCGTACTGGACTGGTCCTGGGTTTCTGTACATGTCTTCCATTAAGAATCTCTGCGCGTTTTGTCTCAATAGCCTGCAAATCATTTGATAAAATCAATGAATCCATCACTTCACCTCATATGTTGTAAAAGGGTAATGAAGGATAAAAAGCTTACTCATATGCTTTGCCTTTCAAGTCCACTTGAGCTGGATGAATTACAGGTCTACCAATTGAAGTAGAACCAGAGTTTTGGGACCAACGCTTGACGGTCATCATTGCCTAATGTTTATCAGATAAAGAGAGTTTGGGTCAGTAAAACTGAAACTTGAAGTCAGAAAGAAGTGACACAAAACTTAACAGTCATAGGTGCAGCTCCGCATTTCCATTTGTTTACAGGACTCTTTAAGTTAGTTACTGTTGCCATGTAACCATTCAAACCAGCTGCGAGGATGTGGTAACATATATGTCCAAGAACCTGCATCCAAAAAGTTATAATTAATGATGTGGATATCAAAATTATTAAAGTTGCAGTAGAAATGCAGTGATGTTGGCAATTACATACATAGGCATAGTCACAGTCGAATTTTGATGGAAGAGATCCACGAGCTTGGTAACCGAAGAAGTGGCAGATAGCGTTGAATTTCTTCCCTTTGTATGTTCCTTCTTTCTGTCATTTTCAAAAACTGGTGTTAAAGGCAATAAAGATTTCACATTCCACAAACTATTTTAATATACTGACAAGATAGTTTATATATTGTAATTTGATTGGAGACAATTTAGTGTAACATACCAAACGCTTGTTCATTTCAGTCTCCACGAGATAAGCTAAAAGTTTCTCTGTCTCAATCTAGAAAACAAAACAAATTGAGCAACTAGGATCCAAAAATTATTGTAGCATAACTGGATCCATCATTTTCATTCTTCTTACCTGGGATAGCTGAGCAGAATCATCAGACTCGGGATGAAGAAGTAGCTGCAGAACCAGAAACGACAATTTCAATACTCAGCTTGGGACTGAGGAAATCAAGAAAAGTACCCAAAGAATTATAACCTGTCTCTTAATGAATGGAGGCAAGAACTCAAACAAAGCAGATGACCAAGGTGACAGCTTAGTTGAAATGTTATCAGCATGCACACCTTCCTTCAGCAGTCCATGAATTTCCTGCATCCCACAACCCAACATGTAAATACTACTATGTTTTAGTACTTAGGAAACCAGAAAATGAGTTTCCCAAGTAGATAGAAATGCTTGCAAGTGATGAATTACCTTCAACAGAGCATAGAGTTCAGGAATACTCTCAACGAGACCTTCAGGAATTAAAATGACTCCATGATTTTTGTCTGGTACACATAAACGGTGATCACTAAAGTTAGTGAACAAGCAAAATATATAACTGCCAACATTTGTTTTGTGATGTTGTTTTAGTTATGAGACCTTGTTCAGCTCGAGCTTGAACAGCATCACAGATTTGTTTTGTGATGTCAAATATTGTTAGCTTAGATGCTGTAACCTCCTCACCCAGTATCACCTGAGACAATCTCATCAGACAAAAATGATAATCTAGAGACAACATTGCCAATAACTTAAATTGTTTATGTTTAGAAATGGCAAGAATACCATGTTTGGATGAGACTGAAGTGTACACTCAAGGGCAACATGTGAATGCTTCCTACCCATGAGACGGACAAAGTAATAATACTGGCAATACAGAGGAAATGTCTTGTTTTAGTGAAAACTTGATAACAGAGTCATAAAACACCCAACTTTGCAACTATCACACCATAATGAATTCCGCATTATGAATAGAAAATTCATTAACTTGTAGTGGGACGAAAAATATCAATGATTATGATTGTTATAGCACTTTTCCTAAACCATACTAACGACCAGAAAATACTTAACATATACCTTCTCTGCTGAAAGGGCATCCGTGCAGATATTGCTAATGAGCTGAGAATTCACCTACACACGGCAAAGTAACATCAGCTTAAATAAAGAGGAAAAGATAAAAGACGAGGGCTGAGGCTATGAAAGAATTACTATAGTACCTACAAACTAAAGAGAAAAGACCAAACTTTCAAAGTTACCTTGCACGTAGTATCAAAACCAACGTTTGCTTCCACAAACTGATTCTTGAGGTCTCCATTAATAGTGACTGGAACACCAATTACCTGAAACATATTGGCAATGTCTTCTGTTAACAAACTCTTCAATTATAAGGTGAAACTGCCACTATATTATTTCATGAATACAAGATCAGACAAAGAAAAAGAAGAACTAGGGAAAAGCTTGGACCTTTGTTGGGCATTTTGCTTCAGCAAAAAATTCAGCAAGATGAGCGGCATCTGTGTTTGATGTTACACCTACCAGATAAATTATTGATTTAGACATACTGTGATAATTTCAACAATAATATTTACACAATCTGAAGTACAGAATATACTATCATAACACACACCAAAAAAAAAAACAAACAAACTATGTACCTCCAATGATAACAAGGCCATCCAATTTCAAATCCGTGCAAGCTTTTAGTGCAGCATTAACCTGCTCGGTTGTTCTAATCTGATCCTTCGTTCTTCCAAGCAAATCAAAGCCACCTAATACAACATTCATATTAATACCATCAGTCAGAAACCAATAAACATAAAATCCTGAACTCCTATCAAACAACAACCGACCTTGGTTTTTGTAGGTTTGGAGGACATCATCAGTGATCTCTATGGTCTTTTGGGCAAATAGACCTTCAGAACCACCTGTTGACAGGTTACCAAAGTTTATGATTAATTAGCAGGCACACATCAATAAGGAAAGAAGCTGTGACTTTACAGTTTATAACAAACAATGAAGTTACAGAACAAGAAAACTAGTCAAAGAATAAAAACATGACTTACCCAAAATTCCAAGTAAAGTGTTTTTCGCATTGTGCACTTTGAGAGCTTCGTAAAGACCCCAAACAACATTGTGCCCACCAGGAGCCTGCCTTCCAGAAAACACAATTCCAACCCTACAATAGAAAACAACAAGCTCAAACCCACAACATAGCCACAGAGCAAGAATTACAGAGAACAAATACTGCAGATGCAAAAACACACTTCTTGGCTGGATGCTCAGTAATGATCTGAGCATCAGGAACTTTAGCAGTTGCTCTGAGGAAATGAGCCAAAGGCTGGCCTAAAGTATGAGGGAAAGCACGGGCAATGATATGGGCATCACCAGCCTTGGCCACAGTGGTTCCATCTCCAAGTTCTACACGGACAGTAGTACCCTGTCATTTAAAAGCCTTGGCCACAGTGGTTCCATCTCCAAGTTCTACACGGACAGTAGTACCCTGTCATTTAAACAAATCAAGAACAAAATCAGCTACAATCCAAAGTCATTATTAAAAAAAAAAAAAACAGTAATCCAGAAAATCACATTACAAGCCTCAGTTATATTACTCCATCTAGGTAGTTCACGTTGAAAAGCAATTCTACCTACCACACTACACTAAAATATTAAATCAAACCATAAACGAAATCTAACAAGTATTAAGTGATCCAAAACCATAGATCACGAACAGTATAAACAGATCTGCATAAAAGAAACCAACATTGCAAGTTTCTCTCATAGAAAACCACAATAAACAAGTCGAAGGATCTAAAATATACACTAATAACAAAACGTAAAACCAGAACATATCATTTGAACGAAGAACATAGAGATCCAATCATTTAACAACAGTCACAACAGTAAAATAGAGAAAGGAAGCAAAAGATCTCTAAGGAGGAGACAAACCTGAAGACAAGGAGGAAGTTCAGGGTGGTATTGAGATCGGAGTTGTTGAAGAGGAGAGAGTTCTCTAGGGATTCCGAAATCTGAATCCATGGGAGGAGAGGTTGGTGAGAATTAGGTTTTTTGGTAAGAGTGTTAGTGAGAATCGGAGAATTCGAGAGAGTATTCTGATGGCTCGTCAAAAAGTATTTATATAGCGTGTGCAGTAAGGGGACTTGGCGATACGATCAATCTAACAGCCAAAAATTTAGTCTTTAATATTTTCAGTTTTCAGTCCACGTATTTTTTATTACCCCTTGTTTTCCTCCTTATTACGAAATTACCCCTATATACAAAAAAAATACACTTAAAAGCAGTTTTTAATTAGACCAATAATCATTGAGTTGACAAAATTCCTGATAAGTTTGACCAATATTCAACTTAATAAAATTAAAAAGTGCATAATAGGATATGATTTTAAAATAATGGTGAATGGTACATATGAAATTGATTGGGAGAAGAAAATAAATTTAATATAAGGAAACAATGGAGGATATTACATTTGATATGAGAATATTCTTAAGTGGTAATTTGGTAATTATAAGAAAGGAATAAAGGTGAAAAGTATACAAGGAAACGAGATTCTCATTCCCTCTTCTCCAAGTATTTCCTGAAAAACTATCCACAGAAATAGATTCTATTGTGTCAATTTATATATTTAAGTAGTAATTAGGCACATGGTTTGTAAAGGAAAAAAAAAGTTTATTATTTGCTTTTTATTTTGATCTGATTTGGGCTTTTAAGGCTTCTTATTTACTAGACCCGTAATTAGTTCTGTCAAATGGACATATCCGCCCCACCCCGCAGAAATACCCGTAAACTTTACGTTTTTTTATAAGCCCGCACCCATTCCACAAAGATGCGGGTATCTATATTTCAACCCGCACCCGCTCCACATTTATCCGCAGGGGCCCGCGGACAATCCGTGTATATATATGTTTTTTTTAAATTACTAAAAACCCGCCGAAAAACCTGCAAATCCGCCAAAAAGCCCGCGAAAAAACCTGTAAAAGCCCGTAAATTTGAAGAAAAATACATAGCCCGCGAAAAAACCCCTCTAAAATCCCACAAAACCCGCAAAAAGACCTGCATAATTAAGCTAATACTTTAAAAAAAAAATAAAAAAATATGCGGGTACCCACGGGCTCACCCGCCAAACCCGCAAAAAAAATGAAACCCGCCTCGCGATACCCGCGAATAAGTGATTTTTTTTTTGGGTGCTCAAACCCGCACCGCGGCGGATAAAACCCGCAAAGCCCGCGATTGAGAGGACTACCCGTAATAAAATAAAAAGGCTCTATTTTTGTACTTAAATAATACTAAAAGCTTAATTTTATTGGTATACTCATAAATTTTTTAGAAAAAAGATCATATAACAATGACACCCTCAAGTTGGTGAGCACCTAAAACAACAAAAGGAGTAGGTAAAAGGGGTTTGGTCAGATCTAGCTTTGCGCTTATCTCAATTCTCAACTACCTTCCTAGAGACACACACACACACACAAAAAAAAAAAAGTCAATGTTTGATGAGTGTAGTCTTGGCTTCCTAGAGACACACACACACACACAAAAAAAAAAAAGTCAATGTTTGATGAGTGTAGTCTTGGATAATGCCATAATTAATAATAAGAGAAATTCATGAAATGACGTGGCAAAAAGAACAAGAATAATTGGAGGGCTTATTTGTAATTTACACAATAGACTCGAATAAATAACTGGAATTTAAGGGCGAGGAAGAAGAGAGACGAAAAGAAACTCACAGAGATGATGTTAGCGACGGCGAGTAACGTAAGAGTGGTGCTTCCGTTATATCAGAAGCAACCGTCGATTTCAACTAGATCGGACATTTTCGGAATGAGACAACGAGAAATGAGGCGATTTAAGGTGTTGATTGCAACGAAGGCGACTGCGAAGTACAAAGGAACGAAGATGAGGGAAGAGAAACTAACGGAGATGATAGAGGAGAAAGTGAAAGAAGCGACGAAGGTTTGTGAGGATGAGGAAAGATCAGAGGAGTGTAGAGTTGCGTGGGATGAAGTTGAAGAGGTGAGTCAAGCTAGATCAGATCTGAGGATTAAATTGAAGTTACTGAATCATGATCCTCTCGAGAGTTTTTGTCAAGAGAATCCTGATAACGAAGAGTGTCGAATCTACGAAGATTAATTAAGAAATTAGAATTTCGTTTTCTTATGATTTGTATTTTCAGTCTATAATAACAGAGATGACTTGAAGATCATAGAACAGACTGATGATTCTGCTCAGTATAAGTTTCAATCGATTCTAATGAAATGTCACACGACGTCGTTTTACTGTTTATGGATCTTAACAACTGGGCCTGTTTATTCAATTTATTCGGCCTATTATTTGGATCCGCGGAGCCCGTGATTTTCTTAAAAGAACTGGTTCTAATTACGACACGTGGACTGATCTATGACGTTGAATATTAATCAAATAATTTGGAAATTTCGAAACCTTTTCTTTCTTCTCGGAGAATTTTCACGGCGAGGCAAAACCATGACTCTGTTTCAAGAGAAGCTGACACTTTTCTCATCGTCATTTCAATCTTTTTCGAGAAAACTAGTGTCAACACCTCGTAGTAGAACTTCTGTGACAAAGTCTCGTTCGATTTGTAGAGCGTCATGGCAAGAGGTTTTTGTTCATTTTCATCTGTGTCCTTGTTTGATTTTTGTTTAACTTCTTTTCTTGTTTCTTAGCTAGCCGGAGTGTTGGTTTTCTCGGCGATACCATTCACAGCGGTTAAAGCAATAGCTAATAGCTCATTAGGAGAATCTCTACGACGAAGATTGGAAGAGAAAAAGATGGAAGCTGTAGAGAATTCTTCAAGATTCAAAGCTAAAGCTCAGAAAGCTAGAAACGATAGGTTTGTTTATAGTAAGAGTGAATTAAATAGAATTTAAAGTTTGTTAGAATGTGTGCTTTAGCTTATTGATAACAATTTGAAGTTGTGTGACTTGGAAATGAGATCTAGTTGTTGATTTAGTGGAATTGCATGGATCATACTTATACAAATGCCTTGGTTTGTTTTTGCAAGTGTGCAGCAAATGGTATGGAGAAGAACGTCCTCGTTGGTTTGGTCCAATTCCATATGATTATCCTCCATATCTTACAGGGGAATTTCCAGGAGATTATGGATTCGATGTTGCAGGACTTGGCAAGGATCGTTTAACCTTTGAAAAGTACTTCAAGTTAGTCTTCTCCTTTCAATTTCTAACCTTGTGTCTGTATTGTTTAGCTGTTATGATTCTTGCTAACTAGGATTGTTCTTCATGCTTGTTTGGTTGTGAAATAGAGTGAAGTTGATCATGTTTTGGGGTAAATACTAGTTTAGTTGTACTGCTTGTTTTGCAGCTTTGAAATACTTCATGCTCGTTGGGCAATGCTTGCAGCATTGGGTGCTCTTATCCCTGAAGTACTTAATCTCACTGGAGCTTTCCATTTCACTGAACCCGTATGGTGGCGAGTTGGTTATTCAAAGCTTCAGGTTTCATTTGTTATTAACCTCTCTTTCACCATCTACCATCAAATTATTAGTCAGGAACATGATCATGTAAGCTTTCATTTTAACCAGGGAGAAACATTAGACTACCTCGGCATCCCCGGGTTTCACCTAGCTGGAAGCCAAGGTGTCATCGTAATCGCCATTTGCCAAGCACTCTTAATGGTATGACTAAACCATTCTTCATCACATCAAATACACACTTACTTATGTCACTATACAGGTAGGACCAGAATATGCAAGATATTGTGGCATAGAGGCTTTAGAGCCACTAGGAATATACTTACCAGGAGACATAAACTATCCAGGAGGGAAGCTTTTTGATCCATTGAACCTCTCCAAGGACCCGGAAGCTTTTGAAGAGCTTAAAGTGAAAGAGATCAAAAACGGGAGATTAGCTATGGTCGCGTGGCTTGGATTCTATGCACAAGCTGCTTTCACTGGTAAAGGTCCTGTACAAAATCTTGTTGATCATATCTCTGATCCATTACATAACAATCTCATTACCATGCTTCAGACATGAAGATACTATGTTACTTAATTAGTCCCATATGCAAAACCAAAGATGTGTTCGGTCGGTGACTTTTGAAGTATATATTTTGGATTATGTGTTTTGAGAAATCTTAGATATTTGGGAGATACGTTAAATATCTGACTTATACGATCATGTGACTCGAGTGGATCATTAGCAAGTAACCAGATAATTAACGTTATTTGTTTTTATTTATGATTATGCTTATATGCTCTAAACTTAGCTTAACATGAAAATATTCCATAGCATATGCAAATATACTACACCGACCTCTATCATTTTAACTCTTATTTTCTTTTTATTTATAATATTTTAGCGATGATTATTGGGAAATCATAATCCGTATATTCTTTTATTGTTCGAATATTTTAGAAAATATATATGTTTATATAGATATTAACTCCAATTAATCTGATAAACATACTCGACAGTTTTAAAATAGCTATGGTTTTTAATTTGATTTTGTTCTGATTTCATTTGACTTATTATATTTTATAGACTAATTGACTTTTTTTGGCTATTTGTAGTAACTATAATCCAAATAATTAATTGAATAATTTCTTCACTTAAGAAATAAAATATTAAGCATGTTCATAGGTTGTCTTCCTCAAGTATAGGTTGCAAAATGCAAATATATTGTGTCGGCCGACAAACTAAATACGTTCGTTAGTTAAGTTATGTTATAACGAAATTATTAAGGTTTCATACTATTAATGAGATTAATCAACTAATGTGCAACAAAAATATTATAATAATACAAAAATTATTATGGGAAACAAAACAGAACTTCTTCACGTCACGTAATCAAACATTAAACCACCAAAGAATAACTAATTTTATAAAATATCTAGATCAAGCAACAGACCAAATTATTTCCAAAAATATTCGTTATGTTTTAACCGTTATAATCATGAATAGCTTCTTTTAGCATATTCCATCAAAACATTAATAAAAAAAAAACTAATTGAGATTTTCTTATAATAGATGTTATTATTAGCAAAACACACATTATTAACATGCACGTTCTTAGATCAAAAGCCTTAAACTTCTTATCAAATTAAGATTTGGGTCTATTTTAGAAAATACCACTTTGTCCGTACACCTTGTGAGAAATAGCACCTGGTGTACGGACAAGGTGTACGGACATGGCAAACAAAGGGTTATTTTTGTCATTTTATCTCGGTAAATGACAAAAAATCAGGAAGGTGTACGGACATGGTGCTATTTTTAACAAGTTATTTTTGTCATTTTATCTCGGTAAATGACAAAAAATCAGGAAGGTGTACGGACATGGTGCTATTTTTAACAAGGTGTACGGATATAGTGGTATCCACCGTAATTGATTCTTAAGATTTTTACAATGTAAATGCTTTAGGTACGAGTAACTTGTAAGTGAATGCTTTAGGTAGGGATAATATTTTACAATTTCATCGTGAGTGTGAACAAAAAGGTTGAAAAGAGGATAAAAATATATATTTTTTTATAAAAAAAAAAAGAAATGTAGTACAAAGTAGAAATTAAGAGAAAGTACAAAGTCACTATGAATAGAATATGTCAGTATTCTCACAATCAACATCTATGTTCCGTACCAATTACAGTTGTTTCCATTATTACATGTCCTTTTTTTTAATTCACATTCATATACACAAAATCTTATGTATTCAGATAAGTTTTCTGTTAATTACAAATTTATGTATGGCTAAAAAATTTGATGTAATTTGAAATATCTAAATCATAATGGTTAAATTAATTTTTTTTTTTTTTGGTAACCCAGTGTTTGGGCTGACTAGTCCACCGGATTCGCGAACGCGTTCACGTTCAAGGATTTTTAAGTTTCCGCTTAAGGGTCCCTTGGAACTAGTGCTTTGGGGGTAGTCAGATCGACTGTTACTGGACTACTAGGTAAACAGCTTGAACCTGAATGGTGATAGCCACCCAGGCCCGAGCCCAGATTTCCCGAGAAATCTCGATTAAAATTTGTACCGGACGGGCCTCGAATTCGGATGGTGGTTACCATCCGGATCCGGTCTTTACCGGTGCGGCATGATCGCTCGGGCTAAAACAGGCGATGTAGACATACTCACGCGACATAAAAACAGTACATGAGAGTTGAGTTGAGAAAGATATGGTCTAAATACAACGAATGGTATGTTTTAGTAATTTAAGTTAAAGTAAAAGGGTAATTATGTCTTTATACTAACGACAGGTTTTTGGTTGGTATGTTTTAGTAATTTAAGTTAAAGTAAAAGGGTAATTATGTCTTTATACTAACGACAGGTTTTTGGTGTTTATTAGGCCTTTTACCAATCCTATGTGACGCCGACTTCCCTCAAAACGCGGACGCGTTTTTTTTTTTTTTGATTTACGGTTAGTAATTAGTGTTTTAACTAAAGTAGGCTTATTTTTTTTTTTTTTTGATTTACGGTTAGTAATTAGTGTTTTAACTAAAGTAGGCTTATCATTATCTAAAAAGCTCATTAATACCTACTTTTTACTAATTAGTTTTATTTAATTAAACGCTCACATTTTATCCTAGTTGATAAGTGCGTTGGACTATATAACTGATCCTAATATGATACAAAGAAATTTATTTTGATAGAAATATAAATATTGAAAAAATAAAAATATTGGAGGGACTAATAATTTTTTGGGTAAAAAAATAATTATGTAAATATATATATTAGAGAAAATTAAAGTTTTTTTTATTTAAAATATATAACTTCTTATAAATTATTATTTTATTTTTAATAATTTGTGAAAATTAAGTGGTTTAATAATGATTATTTCTCAAAATTTAAAACACTATAATTTATAAATTTAGAATTTGAATCCTAGAATCAAACAAATTAGATGAAGTTTTTTGTTCTGTCCCAAATCAAAAAAAAGATAATTAATATTTGGAATTTTCTTTTTTTTTTTTGTCTTTACAAATGAACTATCTTGGATCCTTCATCTTTTTTTGTTCTATCAGATAAAAAGCCAAGTAAATTACAGTAAGACCCCTTAACTTTTTCAAATTTGCAGTTTTGTGCCACCACCGAACAAAATAAGAAAAAAAAAGTTTCGGTAAAAAGGATAGGAGTTGAAGAAAAGAGAACAAAGAGAAGACCCAGAAAACGAACCAATGAGGAAGAACATAAATCCAGAAGGAAGATAGAAGATTAGATAAAAGCCCTCGATTCAAGATCGATTTTTTTCAGGTCGGAAACTTCGTAAAAGAGTCAAGATCCGATTTTGGATAAGTTAGCTTCAAATCTGAAGAAAGTCTCTGTTTTATTCGATTCGGATTCAGAATTGGTATTTGTGTAAACTAGTTTGATTTAGCAGAAGTCTCAGGTACTTAATTTGTTTTTTGTTCCTCCTTTTCAAATTTCCGAATTTTATGTTCATATCTCTATTTTGGGATAAAAGAAAAAAAGATCCTTTTTTCAAATCTATTAATTTTGAGTTTTCTAGTTTGTGAAAGGTGGAGAAAAAGAAGCAAGCTTTGAGAGATAGAGAGTAGAAATGGATAAGGTAGGTCCTCAAGTTGCTTCTCCGATTCCAATTCACCATCATCCCATGGGGAAAAAACGAGATCTTTATCATCATCATCAACCACACTTGCTTGTACCATCTCAACAGCCGAGAAATGATTGGAATCCCAAGGTGTGGGAGTGGGATAGTCAGAGATTTGAAGCTAAACATCTAGAAGCAGAGTTTCTACGGCTTGGTAATAACAATAACAATAACAACGTTGGTTTGAGTAACGAGGGAGTAGTAGAAAGAGGGCTTGATTTGAATCTAGCAAGTGGGTTTAACGATGTGGAAGAGACTGAGACACCTGTGGTTATAACAACCAGGCCTAACAAGAAGGTTAGGTCAGGATCTCCGGGAAATGGAGGAGGAAATTACCCTAAGTGTCAGGTAGATAATTGTAATGAAGATCTATCAGTCGCTAAGGATTATCATAGAAGACATAAAGTTTGTGAGGATCATAGTAAAGCTGCTAAAGCTCTTGTTGGGAAACAGATGCAGAGGTTTTGTCAACAGTGTAGCAGGTGAAAGAATCTTACTTTTTTGGTTCTTAATTCAAGCTAGTTATGGTTGTGTACTAAAAGATTGGAACTTTTTTGATTTGTTAGGTTTCATATGCTTTCTGAGTTTGATGAAGGAAAGAGAAGTTGCAGGCGTAGATTGGCTGGCCATAACAAGCGGAGGAGGAAAACACAGTCCAAAGAGATTACCTCTCTGGTTGTAACTCCGGGGAATCATGACACTACGCCTAATAACGCTAATATGGATCTTATGGCTATGCTAACAGCTTTAGCTTGTGCACAAGGTACTTAGGCTCTGCATCAATCTCTCTGTGTGGTTATTCTGTTTTAGATAATTCATGTTTTAAACAAAGTCGTTACTGTTCCACAGGTAAGAATGAAGCTTTACCTACCGGGTCTCCGGGAGGGCCTCAAAGAGAGCAACTTCTTCAGATACTTAACAAGATCAATGCTTTGCCGTTACCTATGGATCTTGCCTCAAAGTTAAACAGTATTGGAACTTTAGCCAGAAAAAATCCAGATCAACCTTTGGCCATGAACCCTCAAAATGGTTTGAATGGGGCTTCTTCTCCTTCTACGATGGACTTACTTACTGTTCTTTCGGCAACCTTAGGATCATCTGTACCCGAGGCTATAGCATTGTTATCCCAAGGAGGGTTTGGTAACAAAGAAAGCCATGAAAAGACTAAGTTAACTTCTTCTGATCACGATGCTACAACTAATTTAGAAAAGAGAACTTTGGAGTTTCCTTCTTTTAGGGAAGGTGAGAGAACAAGTAGCAGTAACCATTCTCCTTCTCAGGATTCAGATTCACGCGGTCAAGACACTAGATCTAGCTTATCTCTACAACTATTCACCTCTTCACCAGAAGATGAGAGTCGACCAACAGTTGCATCTTCAACAAAGTATTATTCTTCAGCCAGCAGTAACCCTGTTGATGATAGATCACCATCATCATCTCCAGTCATGCAGGAGTTATTTCCGCTGCAGACTTCTCCTGAAAGCATGAGGTCTAACAATTACAAAAACACTAGTCCCAGTACCAGTTGTTTGCCACTAGAGCTGTTTGGTGCGTCTATCAGAGGAACTGCTCCACAACCTAATTTCAATGTTGCCAGGCATCAATCTGGTTATGCCTCATCTGGTTCGGATTATTCTCCTCCCAGCTTAAACTCTGATGCTCAGGTATACAGCAAGTCATATCCCTTTTGTAAACTAAATCAAGATCTTTGAAAAAGCAGGTCTAAAGCCATTTCTATGATTGTACAAACAGGACCGCACAGGAAAGATAGCTTTTAAACTGTTTGGAAAAGATCCGAGTCAGCTTCCCGGGACACTGCGGACTGATGTGATTACTTCTCGGGCATTCCTTACCTTCTTACAATTGGAAAAGAGACAAGTCCTAACAGTTTGCATTCTTACTTTCAGATCTATAGCTGGCTTTCAAGCATTCCATCAGAAATGGAGAGTTATATCAGGCCTGGTTGTGTTATTTTATCCATTTACGTGGCAATGTCAGCTTCTGCTTGGGAACAAGTGGGTGAATTTACTTGATAGTTAAATGATTTGTTAATACTATTCCAATTTGCTCTAAGCATCCAAAGGAGCTGATGGGTTTGATGTTTTGTTTTCAGCTTGATGAAAACTTGCTGCAGCGGGTTAGTTCTCTGGTTCAAGATTCAGATTTTTGGAGTAACACAAGATTTTTGATCAACACAGGCAGACAGCTTGTGTCATACAAACATGGTGAGTGCTCATAGCCTGATACTTCTTTGTCTAGTGGTGTGCTTGGTCTTCAAGATAATAACTTAGTCATTTCTATGCAATATTACAGGTAGAGTTCGTCTGAGCAAATCTTGGAGAACTTTAAATTCACCAGAGCTGATCACGGTGTCGCCATTGGCTATTGTAGCCGGTGAAGAAACAGCTTTGACAGTCAGGGGTAGAAATTTGACTAATGAGGGAATGAGGTAAATAATTTTGGAGAGATTTAAGTGTTTCACATCTTTCTGTCTTTTTTCTTATAAGCTTTATGGTCATGATGCAGTTTTCGTTGCGCGCATATGGGTAACTACACGTCAATGGAGGTAACAGGAACAGAACATAGGAGAACGAAATTTGACGAGGTTAACTTAACTAGTTTCAAAGTCCAGAGTGCAAGCACTGTTTCTCTAGGACGCTGTTTCATTGAGGTAAGCCCTGTCTCTCTACTCGTCGATTGTATTTGGAAGATGTTAGTTTTAAGAGTGTTTTTGTTATGTCAAAATAGGTGGAGAATGGGTTCAGAGGTGACAGTTTCCCTTTGATAATAGCCAATGCTAGGATTTGCAAAGAGTTGAATCGCCTTGAAGACGAGTTTCATGCAAAAGATGTGATAGAAGATGAACAAACACACAATTCAGATCGTCCGAGATCAAGAGAAGAAGTTCTTTGCTTCTTGAATGAGCTCGGTTGGCTATTTCAGAGGAAATCGACATCCAAAATTGAACGAGAATCCGACTTTTCTCTTACCCGCTTCAAATTTTTGCTCGTATGCTCGGTTGAAAGAGATTACTGTTCTCTCACAAGAACTCTCCTGGATATGCTGGTAGAGAGAAATTTGGCAGAAGGCGGTTTGTTGAACAAGGAGTCCTTAGATATGTTAGCTGAGATTCAGCTATTGAACCGAGCTGTCAAAAGGAGAAACACGAAAATGGCTGAAACGCTGATTCATTATTATGTTGATTCTTCCTCTACTAAAAACTTCATCTTCTTACCTAATATCACCGGACCTGGCGAAATCACACCTTTGCATTTAGCTGCTTCCACATCTGGTTCTGATGATATGATTGATATCCTTACTAATGATCCACAACAGGTAAAACAATCTCTAAATCTAGAACTCATCTCTTTAAGCCTCTTAAACCTGAGAGTATTCACATTGTTTCAGATTGGATTATCTTGCTGGAGTTCCCAAGTAGATGCAACAGGCAACACTCCATATAGCTACGCTGCAATGAGAAACAACCACAGTTACAACACCTTGGTGGCTCGTAAACTCGCAGATAAAAGAAACGGTCAAGTATCTCTCAACATCGAAAGCGGAATCGATCAGATTGGTCTAAGTAAAAGACTAACCTCAGATCTCAAAAGATCTTGTAGCACATGTGCAAGTGTAGCTCTAAAGTATCAGAAGAAAGTTTCTTCAGGCTCACATCGTTTGTTCCCAACACCAATCATTCATTCAATGCTTGCTGTTGCTACAGTCTGTGTTTGTGTCTGTGTGTTCATGCATGCTTTCCCTATAGTCAGACAAGGGTCTCACTTTAGTTGGGGAGGTCTTGATTATGGCCCAATCTAAGGTTTATGAGACAGCTTACAGAGAGAAGAGACAGCTTTTATACCTTTGAGTTTTTATGTTTTGTTTCTTGAATCTTTTTTAATTTCCTTATGATGCTTAATTACAGTTTTCTTTTTTAGTTGCTTTGCTCTCTTAACAACACAGAAGCTGTGGTTATTACAGTAATTGTATCTAAGTTGAAGATTGTTGTAAAACTTTGTAATGTAATATCTTTTCATAATTATGTAAAACCACTTGGCTAAAACATTATTAAAAGATGATTCTTGACAAAAATGGCTTCTTGTGGAGATAAGAATGCAGAAAAAAATAAAGAAGACGATTAGTCAAACTTTTGTGAACAATTAGTGGTTATGTGTAATTATCTATAGATAGCTATCAATTGATTACCTGGATCGCACTTATCTTTTTAATATTATCTCTTTAGAATGTTTATATTTTATTAAAGCCCCTTATATATTTAATTTATTCAGTCTCTTTCTCGAGTAATAACATTACATATGTTGATGATTTATTTAATATACTATAGTTTTGACTTTGCTTAGAAAATTATTTAATACTTGAAACATATGAATATGAACATACAAAAATCCATTTTGGATAAGTTAGTTGAAAGTGATATATTAGATGTACGTAGAAGATAACGAACTTAATAAAAGACAGAAAAATTAATTGCACAAGATAACTTATAGTTTTTCGAGTCATTACTCGTAGTTTCTACATTTCACGCAATTTTGTGCTCATCCATTGAAACATAAATATATCAATTAGATTTGGACATAAATACTTGCTATCCATCCCACAATCGTTATCCGTATCTACTCGTTAATTATCTTATATTTAGTTTGATTTTGCAAATACCTATAGTAATCAAATTAATAATTAAATTACGAGACAAATAATAAGTCGGAATTATGTTTTCAATACTTGACTTCTACTAGTTATTTGTGCTATGTATCTGTTTTAAAATACTTGATACTTGTATATATTAGTAAAAAATATTTATTATTCGTATCATTCGTTATATATAAATACTATTCGTTACTTATTATCCGTCAAAAATACTCAATATCCGCTAAAAATCCTATTATATTATTTGCAAGTTTTTGTGAAAAAAGTAATCCGCAAACCTTAAATTTTTGAATAAGTTTCTATTTAACTAAATACAAATATAATCAAAACATTAAGGTTATAAATGATTGAACGATATGGTGCTGATCGGATCAGTGGAACTAATATTTTTGTCAGCATAAGATCGACTTAATACGCAACATAGTTAGTATACAGTTGTGAGGATTTTCTTGAGGAAGATTGGTACGTACCGATGAAAATCGGACCATCAAATAAGTTTATATTACAGAAAAGTATGGATTGATTTGGAATTGTTCCGGATTTTTAATCTAAACTAGTACGGTCCGAATTTGATCCGATCTACAGTATACGGAACAACCATTCACACCCGAAGAGAACTAAACAAATACCAAACCTATTAAAATGTGCAGATATCCACTCCTAATAAATATAAAATATCAGTCGACATATCTGATAAGCCTCAAACAGTTTAAGCCTGTAAGAAATTGAATGTGAATAGTTTAACACACACATAAAAGCCGTACATCTAATAAGATTCGGACAAATCCTCTTAGTTTTGACTTTGACTGTAAAAATCTAACAGCTTAGATTAGATCACTGTAGTATCCAACACATCTAACACATGACACAAACCTGAAACTAGGAAGTACTTTTAACAAAAAAGCAGTCACAAAATGACAAGAACTCTTTATTTTTATTTATTAGCTTTTCGTTCATGTGACAAGACACTTACCGACCTTACGATTCTCCATCGGACGGTCTATGATTCGTCATCTGTGTTAACCAAAAAAGGACAAAAGGCATTGCCACGTTTACATTATTAAAGCTTGTCTGCTTGATCCAACGGTTCAGACCAGACTCTACACCAATCCCTTAATTCGGTTCTGTCTCCTCTCGTGTCCGTTGATCCTTATGGCTCCTTAACTTCTAGCCACGTGGTTTAAACTCAACCATATTTTCATTATTTCATTTATAATATTATCCACACAAATGTATCAAATAGTGAAAGTAACTAAGATTATATTAATACAAACAAATTTTGTTAGAATAAAAAAAAGTGAAGTAGGACCTAAATAATATAGTCGGCTAATTGTCGAGGACCATTAAATTAAAATAAAGCAATAATTCATAATTTTTTTCAATAATATTTTCCTTTAGTTATTGGGGTCTTGAGAGACCCACACATGTGCACAAAACATACGTGTGTCTCTCATTGACTTTAAAAGAAAAAAATTAGACACTTATTTGTCCAAATAAAGTAATTAAAAACAACACTATTAAATGATTTTCATGTGAAATTATTATTTTAAAAATTATCAATGACCGACTTCAAGAAAAACCTCAATTTCAAATGATTTTCATGTGAAATTATTATTTTAAAAATTATCAATGACCGACTTCAAGAAAAACCTCAATTTCTTCTTTTTCACCTATTTGCCGCCGCCTCCTCCATTAAATCAAAAACTCAAGTTCTTATTTCACTCAAAGTCTTCAAGCTATGGTATTTGAATCTTTCTTCTTCTTTGTTCTTTCTTTGCAGATTCTTATAACCTTTGGTGTTCAAATCTTTTTCAGAGACCTATGATGAGACAAGAAGAAGAACATAACTATAGTCTAAGTCCAAATCCACCACCATGGCTAATCCCTATGTTAAAAGCAAACTACTTCATCCCTTGTTCAATCCATGCCACTTCAAACAAAAGTGAATGCAATATGTTCTGTCTTGATTGTACTTCAAATGCTTTTTGTTCTTACTGTTTACTCAATCACAAGAACCATCGTGTCCTTCAGGTACTTCTTTCATCATCAAACTTCAAGAATCACTCTTTTTGTGTCTTATTATTAATGAAAGTCCCATTTAGATACGAAGATCATCATACCATAACGTTGTGAGGGTGAATGAGATTCAGAAGTACATAGACATATCTTGTGTTCAGACATATATAATTAACAGTGCAAGGATTGTGTTCTTGAATGAAAGACCTCAGCCAAGAATTGGTAAAGGTGTTACCAATACTTGTGAAGTTTGTTGTAGAAGTCTTCTTGATTCTTTCAGATTCTGTTCTCTTGGTTGCAAAGTAAGTCTCTTCTCTGTTTTCCTCCATTTTCAATCAATGAGTCTCTGATTCTTGGGCTGACTTTATATTTCACCGCGTACAATAAGCTGGTTTAATAGAACTTTGGACCTCTTTGATACGTCATTCAAACAAAGTTTTTACTTACTTCCTCCGTATTTGAAAGAGTGTCATTCTAACCCTTAATTTTTGTATCAAAAAAAATGTTGAAAGTGTTATTGTAACACCTAATTTTTGTATCAAAAAGAATGTCATGTTATTAGAGTTTTTATAGAGCGGAAAATACAAAGCTAGTCCTTGAATTTTCCTATGTGTTTGGTTAAATAACCATATTGTTCTTGTTTGGTGATTTTTTTTCAGCTAGGAGCTAATGATCCAAATCTAACCTTCTCTTTAAAAGGGAAGCATGGAAGAGACTACGAAGTCGAATGTGAATCTGATGAAGCAACCACACCAACTAAAATACGCAAGACATCTGCTTTCAACCGTCTAATGAGTGGTCTCTCAATCTCCACCGTTAAGTATGATTACTCATCAGGAGATCAACGGTTTTCGAGCTCCGGTGATGAAAGCGGTTTTAACCTTTCTCCAGGCACCCCGCCTATATATAATCACCGGAATTCGAGTAGGCGAAAGGGTGTTCCTCACCGTGCTCCGTTCTGAAGTTAAGAGTAATTGTGTATCTATATAAAGATTAGAGAAATGTGGTCATCTATTGTAAATGGTTGTTTAGTACTTAGTATAGGAATATATATATAGATGCATATTATTATCTATGTTTTATAGATACTAGGTTATATACTCAAAAAGATTGAAATATGCTTGTTTTTGTTTCTGTTAAATATAAGTTTGTCTTCACACCAAAACAAATATAGATTTTGTAAATTCTGATGAGTTTGTCTTTCAACAATATAGTCTTATTAATATAGTCTTATTAAGTAAATAATAATTATAAATAAACATTATTTTTTCTAAAAAATTCAAAATATATTTCAAAATTATAATTATCAGTGATTAAATATAGTTTATCAGTTCATTTTTAATTATAATTTCATATTTGTAAATATGGATCGGTGATTACGTCTAAATTATACTTTTTTTTTGGAAACATACTTTCATTAACCATTAAACGAGGTTAACAGTCTGAAACAGAGAATCGGAGAGCCGATTTAGCTAAAGAGTCCGCTAATACATTTTCTAAACGAAGAATAAACGAAAAAATAATATAGGTGGCCGAAACCAGGAGGATGCAATGTCAAAGAAGACATCTAAATTATACTATAAATAGAGTATATAATACTATAAAAATATTTCGACCAAAAAAAAAAAAAATACTATAAAAATAATCTTGTTTAGGATATTATACTATGAAACATTTATACAGACTGCCATTTAATGAATGCCACCTTTCGAAATTGCCACCGTCCAAAAAGT
>CM071718.1:34016731-34029519 GCA_036630335.1 Physaria fendleri | reverse complement strand
TTCTCAGGAGATGAAGATGTCACAGATCAGGAACCCGGTCATTCGGATCATTGCGAAGCTGCTATCGTTGACTTTTTTCGCCAAGACTGAGGCAGCTGCTGTTAGGTACGACAAGCTATTCCTTTTGAGCATGGGTTTGAGTGATGATATTTTGCAGAGTTTCTTGGGTCCCGAGATCAGACTGAGGAGGGTCAACCTTGGAGCAGTTTTCGCTGAGCGAATTACTTCGAGGAGATTTCGGGTCCTGAAGAAGGAAAGGAGGACCAAGCAAGGGATGACCGAGTTTATAGGCAGTCTTTTCTGCTCTGTCCTTCCTTTCGGTATATCGATCTCAGAACTCATTTTTAACCTGAAAAGTTATAAAAGAGAAAGAAAAGAAACAAACCTAATCTAAAAAACACCGAAAAAACTACCTAAAAAATGGACAAATATTCGGTATATCATGAACTCAACGATCTTGGCACTTATTCCGAAGAAGGTGAATGCGAAGACCATTAAAGACTACAGACCAACATCATTGTGCAATGTGCTTTATAAGGTTATATCTCGGATTCTAGCAGTTCAATTAAGGGGAGTTTTACCAGAGATGATTGCGCTAAACCAGTCTGCTTTTGTTCCGAAGCGTCTTTTTATGGAAAATGTTTTGTTGGCTACTGAGGTGGTTAAAGTTTATCATAAGCAGGACATCTCGTCGAGATGTGCAATGAAGATTGATATTTCTAAGGCTTTCAATTCAGTTCAGTGGGGTTTTCTATTGGAGCTTCTCAAAGTGATGCAGCCACCAGATTTGTTTATTCATTGGATAAAATTTTGTATCACTTTTCCTTCTTTCTCGGTTCAAGTTAATGGGGAGTTAGCTGGTTACTTTACGAGTGGTCGAGGGCTGCGACAGGGTTGTTCTCTTTCTCCCTTTTTATTTGTTATCTGCATGAACGTTATATCTTAGCTTTTAGATAAAGCTGGCTGGCGCAGGATTTTTGACTATCATCCTCGGTTTTAATTGATGTCTTTGACTCATTTATGTTTTGCGGATGATCTATTGGTCTTTTGTAAGGGGAATAAGAGATCAATAGAAGGAGTAGTCTCGCTTCTCAATCATTTTAGTAGGATATCGGGATTGGTGGTTAATCTGGAGAAGAGTTCTTTGTTTCTGGGTGGAGTTCCAGATGTGTCCAGGGCCGATTTGCAGGGTTTTTTTCTATTTGCTGAGGGAGTTCTCCCGGTCCGGTATTTAGGGCTTCCTTTGATGACAAAGCGCATGTCTGGAGAGGATTATAGTATCTTGGTGGAAAGAATACGATGGAAGTTATCTTCTTGGACGAGTCGCCATCTTTCTTATGCAGGGAGACTCCAATTGTTGGGTTCAGTAGTCTATGGCATAGTGAATTCTGTCAATCTTCTTATTATCTTCCTGCGGCTTGTCTTAGAGATATAGAAGTATTATGTTCTGCGTTTTTGTGGGATGGTCCTAATCTATCCACTTCGAAGATTAAAGTTGCTTGGGATAGGATAACATTACCCAAAGCTGAAGGTGGTCTTGGTTTAAGGAAATTTAAGGATACAAATAAGGTGAGTTGCTTAAAGCTTCTCTAGCGAGTTATCTCTGGATAGCCTACCCTTTGGGTTATATAGTTAATTCCTACTTGCTTAAAGGACAATCAATTTGGTGTACAGATTCGACTTCTTTGGGGTCCTAGATGTATCAAAAGATTATGAAGATGAAGACAATAGCCAAGTCTATGCATAAAGTTGCAGTTCGTTTGGGCAGAAATACATCTTTTTGGTATTACAATTGGTCAGATATGGGCAGCCTCGTTGATTTATTTGGTCGAAGGGTTTTCGTCAATTTTTGGATAATGGAGCATGCGTCCATGGCTGATGTCATAGTCTCGCATAGGCGTAGACGTCTTCGGATTGAGTTCTACGATATGATTGAGATTGCGATTGAAATTGTGAGAGATCAGCATAGAGTTGGGGACGAGTCTGACCTACACCTTTGGCGGACAAGAGATATGGGCAGCCTCGTTGATTTATTTGGTCGAAGGGGTTTCGTCAATTTTTGGATAATGGAGCATGCGTCCATGGCTGATGTCATAGTCGCATAGGCGTAGACGTCTTCGGATTGAGTTCTACGATATGATTGAGATTGCGATTCAAATTGTGAGAGATCAGCATAGAGTTGGGGACGAGTCTGACCTACACCTTTGGCGGACAAGTACTAATGGATTCTCTACTTCCTTTGGGGCAGCAGCGACGTGGAGGTTAATCCAGGCGGTGTCCAATAATGTTAGTTGGTCTAATTTAGTGTAGTTTTCCCAGAATACTCCAAAGCATCCGTTCCTTTTCTGGATGATATGCAAAGATACTCTTCAGACTATGGAGAAAATGAGACGTTGGAACTCGGCAATTTCTGTAAAATGCTGTCTGTGCTTGAACGACGTTGAGACTAGAAATCACCTATTTATGGAATGTGCTTACTCGGCTGCTATTTGGGAAAGGCTGATGGGGGTTGCGTTCGCCAATAGATTTACGACTAGATTATGGGAGAATGCTCGCTTAATCCTAGGGGAAAAAGCTAGAGTTTGTAGGTTTTTTCAATTATACTACCTTCAAGCTGCGATCTATGTTATTTAGTCTGAGAGGAATTGTCGTAGACATGGTTCCATTCCTCGTTCTGGCGATGTGTTGGTTAAGCTGGTGGATAGACAGGTTCGCAATCGCTTATCTAGTCTGCAGGAGGAAGGTTTGATCAGATATAGGGAAGGCCTGCGATATTGGTTTTCTATTTTTGCCAATGTTTATTTTTCGGTGTTTTTGTTTTGTATTTTTGGTTTTATTGTGTTTTTGCGATAGGGTTAATCTTTAGTGGGTTTGAGATGTTTGAGTCCACTTGTGCTCTTTTTCCTCGCTGGGTTTTCTCCTACCCTGGGTTTACCTGGTGAGGTTTAAATGAGGCGGGTGGCGTCAGATTGCATTCTGATGTATTATGATCCCGGATTGTGGGAATAAAGTTTTTATATGGGTAAAATTTAACATTCATACAAAAAAAAAGAAATCAAAGAACAGAGATGAAGAACATATGATGAGTGAAGATGAAGAATGTGATGATGAGCGAAGACGACGTCGCATAACACTTAGTCATTGTTTAATGAAGAAAACCCATTAACAACCCATTAACAAAATAGTCATCATCTATAAAAGTTGTGCAACTTTAGGGTTTTATGTTCCCAGATCTTTCTGTTTCGTCTATATATAATTGAGTATTTCCAGATTGTAATGACTATCCAATATAATCATATTTTGTAAGTCATATTCTGTTGTTTTGAGAGTCATTTAGGTTTTTCAGTCTTTCTATTTTCTGTTTTGTTCTTCAATAAAGCTTTATATGCTACAATAAATCTGGTTTTTAGTTTTCTTAGACTTGCGGCTTCGAAAATCTAATTTATATGCTTTGCTTGCTTGATTATGAGCATAAAAAGAGAATGAAACACACGGAGATATGATAAGGGAGGTGAACGGCCATTAGTAACTTGATTGGTGTCTTGCCATGAAGCAAAGAAGTAGTAATACAATTGACTTTTTTTTGTCAATACAATTGATTAAATAAGCAGAACACATTTACCCCAATAATCAAGAGGAGAGTTGGATTGAAAACAAGAGCACGAGCTACACCGAGGATGTGACGATCCTTGCACTCAGCCAGACCATTTGTTGAGGAGTACGAATGCAAGATGTTTATGTAAAATCTCCTTGTCTTGAAAAAAATTGGCGAGTGTTATGAATTATGTGCCATTATCGGTAGGAAAGTCCTTAACCCGAGTATCAAATTGCAATTCAACCATTAAAATAAACTTTTTCAAAGTTAGACCAACATCGGATTTAGTAGCTAGTAAGTAGAACCTTAATCAGCAGAAATATCATCAAGTATGGTAAAGAAATTCGATAAGGAGCTCATTTATTGCAATGAACAAGTTCAAATGAAGATATAGTCTTATTAAAACTATCATTAAATGATCGATGATTCATGGCGAGAAGATTACCGAATTCAAGAAAAAAATTCTAGATAAATATTCATATTTCATGTATTTTACTAAATTTGTTAATTCGAGATTCGAATAATTAAATAAAATGCTAGTGTTTTTAAAAAAACAAATAATAATATATTTTCTTAAAAACTACCATTTATCTAAAACCCCTTATATATTAAAATGGAGGGAATGAAAACTTTAAGATCTGGTTGAGTTTGGTGATAAATCCCCTCATATATTAAAATGGAGGGAATGAAAACTTTAAGATCTTGTTGAGTTTAGTTCTTGTTTTGGATCTTTTTTAAGGCCTCCATTTTTTTCTCCGTACACCCACTAGTTTTGGTGGCAATAAATGTTTCTGTTTGTAAAGTTATAAATAAGGCTTTTATGGCCCAATTTTATTTGTTTTTGGCCCATATCCATACATGACGAAGAGTACATTCAAAACGAGTCACAAACTCACAATGCAAGCAAGTTTATGTCGTCAGTTGCAGGTAGAAAGAACTAGGCAACCTTTAAGTTTCAAAGATGACAAGTTCTCTTTGTAGGGGCTATTAGTGGTAATAATTATGATTTAAATTGAATATGAAAAAAGAAAAAAAAAATTTGTCTCGACGGATACAACAATGAAAGAGAAAAACTGACCAATTACAAAATACAAGGATAATATCAATTACGCTATATATTTTTTTTTTTCTTTTTTGTTGCGTGCAACTCTACCTGTGAATATGATTTAGTGTGGACCAGTAGGCTTGCTGGTGGCTTGTTAATTTAATGGTTTGAGGTGGAAGACTTGGCAGGCTGGTTTGTATAACCCTTTGGAAACAGCCTGTTCGAACTTCTTACTTGCTGCTTCGTTTTCCTCTAAGTTTGTCTGCACGAAAAAGCGGTTCCACCACGATGCGCTTCGCATTTTAGCCTGCCGACAAAGATAAGAGTAAGTATACTTGTTGTACTCTCTGTCTTGAAGGACTTTGTTAAAGATTAGTAAATGTCATTCAACTATGACTTAAATCCAATAGTTGGTGTTTGAATGATGTCACTAAGCTAATGTCACTAAACACTAATGAGAAGGGTGGTGTAATATACAATCATCAAGATTCAGGAAAACAAGGTATATAGTAAAAACTTACAGGTCGACCAAATTTAGATAACTCAGCAACTTTAGCTCTCTGCTGACCAGGGAGACCTAGAACAGGTGAAATTCAATAGTTAGAAACCAAAAAATATATATTATTTATCAACACTTGTGATAATTTTTATTTTAGTTTACCTGCAAAAAGAATCACACCATCTGAAGCTACCCTCGCGAGTTCAGGCACAGTCTTGTTCAGGTACTTGGGAGAGAGATAATCTAGAGCATCTGACACGATGACAAGAGAGAAGGATTTTGCTCGGTAGGGAAGAGGGAACTTGATATCAGCCACACGTACAAGACCTTTGCTAACAAAAGTCTTGCAGTGAGAATCAGCATCCTCGATGTCATATGGTTCGATACCCCAGGCTTCAGTCTCTTGTTCTTTCAATAGACTGGAAACCACTGAGCAAGTGTCAGGGCCCACATGCAAAACTTTGTGCATGCCATCTCCATAAGCCTTCTTAAGAACAGGAATGGCTCTTTGGACTTCTGCTGTGCACGAATAGTCACCTGAGAATTCATAACACATTATGTCAAACCCGAGTGTCAAGTATTTACGCTAGGCTAAACTGCTGAAAAAAATATGGCTCACTGTGGATGAAGCCATTAACTTCAGCACAGAGTACTGAAGAATGAGACACAAGGATTACCTGTAACCTTGCTGACTTCTTTAATACTTTTAAAGATACCTAAATTGAAGAAAGATGAAGGCAATAAGGAACTTCACAAATAGAGAGATGTAAACAGAAAAGACCTACTTATACCCTCAGTTATACATACCTGGACCACTATAAGCATAACCGATGAGAAGACAAGCTCCCTAAATTTTGAAAACACACGAGACAACAATGGATGTTTGTTAGAACCATAAGATACATCAGCAAGGAAACGAATCACTCAAAGAACATAATGAAGAACACAAATTATACCACAATGACAAGGCAAATAGATAGTAGAGGAGAAGATCGAGACTTTGAGTGCAAAGCTCCTGCGAAAGGGAAGCTTCCACCATCCCCAACACGTCTTGTTGAACCTACTTGCCGTCTTGCCATGACTAAGATCCTAACAAGGCGAGATAACAGATCTACAAAGAAACAATAAAAACACTAAATTGCATTATGATATATTCTTTTCTGGACTACACATGTAGGAAAAAAAAACAAAGCACAACAAACCAAATACAGAAATCAACAAAACTAGCTGATTCTCCTATTCACAGATCCCGCATAACCTGAAATTTATCAGATCCCACCACAAATTTAGCAACATCTTAGTGAACATCCCTAACTATAATCTATTCGACATAAAAAAAATCGGAATACCGATAGATCCATGAATCAGCTCGCATAAAAGGGAATTTAAGCGAGATGAACGAAACCCAATACGCAATAAAAGATATAAAATACCTGGAATAATCAAGAAGAAGGAAGAAAATCACTACCTTGGATCAATGAAAGGATGGGCTTGGGATCTAGGATTTAAGATCTGAGATCCGAGAAAATGAGCACTTTAATAGCTTCAGTACACCTCACTATTAGAAGAAGCTTCAAAGAGTTAGATATCCTTGCAATATCATCGCTATCTACTTATTTATATACCTACGTCGTATAAGCGCGTATGGCTATGAGTCTTGGACGCGCTGCTACAAAAACGACGGCGTTTTAATGCAATTTATTTATTAAGAAAGTGTTAACAAACTTCGTGCCGTTTTTTATTTCACATGTACAGGTTACAAAACGACGTTCGTTTCTCTAGCCAATGTGGTACGAAACAAAAAGAAAAAACAAGAACAACTGTATGATTCAACTCTAAGTCTGAAGTTGCTTCTTTTTGAAACTCAAATGTTACAATTCTTGAGCTCTACTTCTTTCACCTCTTCCCTTATGCCTATGATGAGCTGCCCCTTTCTTCTTTCCTTCTTTACTCCCTTTAGGTTTAACTTTCTCCATCAAATCCTCCTCACCTCTCTTCTTATACATCTTAAAACTTATATCTCTCTCATTTGCCATCTTCATCACCTTCTCTGTAATCTCTGCAGCGATAGTCCTATTATACAGTTTATTCAACCCTTTCATAAGCTTCACATAGGTATCAGGTTGCGGCATCAAATCCATCTCCATCATATCAAGACAATATGAACATGCTTCCTTCACATGACCTTTAGCCAACAAAGCATGGATCCATATAGTCCAAGCTGATACATTCAGCTCACAAGAAGAGCTTTTATTCGATATGCAACTCCAAACATCTTTAGCCATCTCGACCTTATCATCTCTAATAAGTGTATTCAGCAATGGTTTGAGCATTCCGTATTGAGGAGCAGAGAATATTCCTCGGCTTACCATTTCTTTGAAGTGATCACAGGCTTCAATTAGCCAACCTTGGCTTGTAAATCCATTGATCATAATAACAAACGTGTCAACCCCAGGGCTTAAACCAATAGCTTCCATTTCATTCCATAACCGAACAGCTTCTTTCACTTCCCCTAACTTACAGGCCAATCTGATCACTACATTGTAAATAAGAAGATCAGGATGACAACCTACTTGCTTCATCTTTTCTATCAACTCCAAACACTCTTCAAATTGTTCTTTCTTCTCATGAGCCACCATTATCTGCATATATGTTACTTGCGATGGCACTATACCTTTCTTCTTCATATCATCTAAAACACTATAACCCTTATCGATCATTCCCCATTTGCAAAACCCACTTATCAGCGCCGTGTAAGTCACAATATCTGCATCGCATCCGTACCTGTCCATCTCAACAAAAACCCTCATTGCCTCATCCATTCTCTTTTCCATCTTACACAATGCCTGGATCAAAACCGTGTAGCAATTTGCATTCGGCTCATACCCTCTCTTTCTCATATCCTTCAAAAGATCATACGCATCTGCCATTTTCCCAGCATGAGCATATCCACTAAGCAAGTTGGTGTAAACCAGAGCATATCCACTAAGCAAGTTGGTGTAAACCACAATATCAGGCTCAAGGCCAGCTTCCTTCATCTGAACCAAAACTTCTTTAGCTTCCATCAACTTCCCTTCCCTACACCAACCATACAATAACGAAGTAAAATACCGCAAACTTGGAGGAAACTTCTCGCTCATATCCTCAAAAAGCTTTGAAGCATCCTTAACACTACCGTTCTTACACAAAGCATCTAACAAGCATCCAAAAACATACTGGTCAGGCTCAATCCCGAACCTAGGCATTTCGTCAAGCACCTCAATTGCTCTCTTTGCCATATTAGCAGAAGCAAACCTCCTTATCAGTAAAACAAACAACTCCGGGTCCATTAACTCCGGATTCTCTTTCCCCATCTCTTCAAGTAAACTCCAAACAGCTCCAAATTGCCGCATTTTACTAAGTATCTTCACCATTGATTTACATACTTCATAGCTGTGACAATAACCAGGTTGTTTCCTTACCCAGAGAAAGAATCTATAGCCCAAATTCCCAGCATCTCCACAACGAGTCAGCACTCGTACTATTAACTCGGGTCGTAGATCAATACCTGATTCGTTAAGAGCATGAACCAATTTCGGAGTCCTAGAATGATAATTTCGTAAAATTCTGTATATCTTATCGACATCGTTCGCACATTCATCTTCTTGCTTCTCTGGACAAACCAAGCCAACTTCATTCTTTCTTTCTGTTGAGTCCACGAAATCGTAATTGAGAACCCTTGAAATGTGAAGCCTTTTACAAATGAGACCAATTCGAAAATTTGCTTGAGAAGATGGTAAAAGATAGCCTACGGTAGAGAATCGACGCATCTCACACCTGCTACATAAGATAAAAGGAAACACACAGAGAATAACCCAATCAACCAATTAACATTATCAATACAATAAAGAAAAAATAAGAACGAAACTGGAGAAAGAAAGAGATAAGAGTCGTTCTTCGAAATCTGAGATTGGGAAGAAAATTTCCAAAAGTTACCTACCTGTCTACACAAATTTGAATCTGCTCCTTCCGTCGTCTCCGTCACATGCCGACGGTGGTTCTGAAACTGAGCAAAGACCTTAGTCTCTCTCCTTTCGAGATGTGAGTCTCTCTCCCGTCCCTCGCTGCTTACTCGGCTTCTTTGTCGTTGTCGCCGAACGATTTGTGAAGTGAATGAAGCTTCAATCTTTCAGAAAACAATTTTTGTTTTAAAAAAAAAGAAACGAAATTCTATTTTTTAAGGAGGTCATGTGAGGTCTTTTTTAGATTTGAAGGTCATATCACGTTTTGATCCAGTCATATGAGCATTTGATCCATGGAGAAGCCCTAAAAGGAGATATTTTTATCAGCAACAATAACAAAGCTTACAGATGACTGATGAGGAAAGCTCTATGCTTAACAGAGAGTTTATCAACCATAGCCGAAAACTCGACTACTTTGATCAATTTGAATCGGAGACTAACGGGTCTCACTCGTTCCGGAGAGAACAGAAACGCTCTCAAACTCTTCGCCGATTTTCACCGTTGTACAACTCTGAGACCAGACCAGTACAGTGTCTCATTAGCTATTACTGCTGCTGGGCACCTCCGTGATATTATTTTCGGTGGTCAAGTGCATTGCTATGCTATTCGCTCTGGTTTATTATGTAACTCTCACGTCTCCAATACGCTTCTTTCCCTCTATGCGAGATTAGGGGACTCAGCTTCATTGAGGAAGAACTTTGAAGAGATCAAAGAACCTGATGTATATTCATGGACAACGCTATTGAGCGCAAGTTTTAAGCTTGGGGATATAGAGTATGCCTTTGAGATGTTTGATAAAATGCCTGATAGAGATAATGTTGCAATTTGGAATGCTATGATCACTGGTTGCAAAGAGAGTGGGTATAACGGAACGAGTATCGAATTGTTTCAAGAAATGCACAACCTTGGTGTAAGACATGACAAGTTTGGTTTTGCTACTGTTTTGAGTATGTGTTACTATGGTTGTTTGGATTTTGGCAAGCTGGTGCATTCGCTGGTTATAAAAGCTGGACTATTGGTTGCATCATCTGTTGTGAATGCCCTAATTACAATGTATTTCAATTGCCAAGTGGTTTGTGACGCCTGTCTCGTATTTGAAGCAGCTGATGTTGCTGTTCGTGATCAGGTCACTTTTAATGTGGTCATTGATGGTTTGGCTGTTTTCAAAAGAGAAGAGGCAATTTCGGTGTTTAGAAAAATGCTAGAAACTGGTATAAGACCAACCGATCTGACCTTTGTTAGCATAATGAGTTTGTGTTCATGTGCGGCTCTGGGACACCAAGTACATGGGCTTGCCATCAAGACAGGGTATCAAGATTATACTCTGGTTAACAATTCCACTATGGCAATGTATTCTTCCTTTGAGAAGTTTGGTGCAACTCGTAGGATTTTCGAGTTATTGGAAGACAAAGATTTGGTTACTTGGAATACAATGATCTCCAGTTATAACCAAGCGAAGTTGGGAGAGTCTGCAATGTCAGTATACAAGCAAATGCACAGAATAGGAGTTAAACCAGACGAGTTTACTTTCGGAAGTCTTTTAGCAAGCTCTCTGGATTTAGATACCCTGGAGATGGTTCAAGTATGTATAACTAAGTTCGGGCTTAGTTCAAAGATTGAAATTTCCAACGCCCTGATATCTGCCTATTCGAAGAATGGACTGATAGAGAAAGCTGTCCTAATATTTGAAAGATCCCCGGAGAAAAATATCATCTCATGGAACGCGATAATCTCAGGGTTTTACCATAACGGATTTCCCATTGAAGGCTTGGAATGGTTCTCGTGCTTGCTAATGTCAGAGTTCCAAATTCAACCTGATGCTTATACTCTGAGTACCCTTTTGAGCATTTGTGTAAGCATTTCATCTTTAATGCTTGGAAGTGAAACTCACGCTTACGTGCTTAGGCACGAGCAATTCAAGGAGATATTGATAGGTAATGCCATTATAAACATGTACTCTCAATGCGGAACTACACAAAAAGCTCTTCAAGTGTTCAATCAGATGTCTGAGAAAGACGTTGTGACTTGGAATTCTCTGATCTGTGCATACGCAAGGCATGGGGAAGGAGAGATGGCGGTTGTTACCTACAAGACTATGCAAGAAGAAGGTAAGGTAGATCCAGATGCAGCCACATTCGCAGCGGTTCTGTCTTCTTGCAGCCACGCAGGGTTAGTCAAAGAGGGACTCGAGATATATAACTCAATGGTGGAATTGCACGGTCTGATACCGAATATGGATCATTTTTCGTGCGTAGTTGACCTTCTTGGTCGAGCTGGTCACCTCAATGAAGCGGAAAGATTGATAAAAATGAGGGAGAAGAGCATGGGGGTGGGTGGTGTAGATGTGTGGTGGGCATTGTTTAGTGCTTGTGCAGCTCATGGAGATTTAAAGCTCGGGAAAATGGTTGCGAAGTTAATAATGGAAAAAGAGAAGAATGATGCATCAGTTTATGTTCAACTATCGAATATATACGCAGGGGCTGGTTTGTGGAAAGAAGCAGAAGAGACGAGAGAAGCCATGAACATGACTGGAGCTATAAAGCAACGTGGTTGCAGCTGGATGAGATTGTAATTCAACTCGGTTTACTGGCTATCCGGTTTACTAAATCGAAAACCGGTAATATATTAAGCTCCGGAAAAGCCCAATGTAAAACCTAATTTATTTCACGCATGCTCATCTAAAATTTATTTCGCCAACTATATATAAACATTATAACAAGCATGTCATCTCTCTCCTTAACTATTTTTGTTTAAGATGTTCATGTCTCAATCCGTATTTACATATGTATCAAATTATTTGTTTTCTTGTATCTTTATCATCAATTTGGACCACGAATCACATAATATAAAAACCATGTACTCTCACGAAGATAAATTGCCTTTGCCTCAAGTTTCATCATCACTATCACATAGAGATGAATTCGAGATAAAGATAACATCAAATATGGATAACGAAATGGAGAAACCACCATTATTGCTACCTTTGCCACCAGCATCATCAAAACAGTTGGTTAGATCTTCCTCAATAGTTAAATCATCGTGTGTAATGAAATCGAAAAAGAAGGGAAAAAGAAGAGAAGAAAAAGATGATGATCCATTTGTTATTGCATTGAGAAAGTGCTCAAATGATATTGAACTGGATGATGATCCTTTTCTTATTGACATGAGAAACAACTGTTCATATTATGATACAAATATTGACGATGACCATAAGGTAGTCTCTAAAGGGAAGAAGAATAGACTTAAATCACTAGTTTCTTGCAGAGCTCCTAGTGTTAAACATTAATTTCATTTACTATTTCAGATACTATATTTCTCTTCCGTTTTTTTTTTCTTATACTATTTTGAATCTAAACAGTATAGGTATCTTCTTGACAAAAAAAAAAAAAAAAAAAAAAAAAAAAAAAAAAAAAAAAAAAAAAATTCAATTTTATATTATTAACTTTTGTTTGAGAAACTCCTACAGATACGTGCGATGGAGTTGCCCTTATGTCGCGATTTATTCATAAAAACGTCTTACTGTAAATTAAATAAGACCAAAGCCTTTTGATTTTTCCTCTCCTAATGTTTTTTCTTTTAACTCTTTTAATTAAAAAATATCTTAATCAACATTAAATGGAAAATTAAAAACCCAGAACCGACTTTTTC
>CM071718.1:33882930-33894450 GCA_036630335.1 Physaria fendleri | reverse complement strand
AAATCACATGAACCAAACTCCCATCTCTACAAAACATTCTTAACAAAAAGTTTTAAAACTCTTATTTAATCAATGGCTTCCTCTGTTATGTCTCTCCAATTTATCTATATGACAACTTTCAAGAAACTGTCTTCCAATAATAACCGAATCTCTCTTCTTGGTTTCTCCCAGAATCTTGTAATCACATCCAACGATCCAGATTTCTCCTCTAGGTCAAGTGTCACTCCCAAGAAGAACCTCATTGCTTCTCGAGCTATCTCCCAAAATTTGGGAAGACCCGGAAACTCCATAACAAGTAAGTTTTTAAGTTTTTTTTTTTTCCATTTTTTTACAACCGACAAAAGAAAATTTAAAAAAAAAAACCATCGTACAAAAGTGTTGTAATACTAACATGACCAAAAAAAAAAAAAACCATCGTACAAAAGTGTTGTAATACTAACATGACCAAAACGACGCCAGATACTACTGTTGACATCCGTAGACGGTCCGGCAACTACCAACCATCACCATGGGACCATCATTATCTCCTCTCCATCCAAAATATGTATGCGGTAAAGTATTTTACCTACTTCTTTATGCATTTTCACTTTCATTTATCATTTATCTACTTTATGACAAAGTTGTTACAACATATGTATATGTATTTACAGGGAGATAAAGAAACAAAAAATAGAGATGTGTTGATGAAAAAGGTGAAGAGGATTCTTGATGATGAGACAAAGAATGTGTTGATGAAAAAGGTGAAGAGGATTCTTGATGATGAGACAAAGAGTCGTCTCGAGCAATTAGAGCTCATCGATGATCTACAAAAGCTTGGAGTTTCATATCATTTTGAGGTAGAGATCAACAAGATCTTAGCAGATTTATATCTCAAAAATGAAAGAAATGTCTCCAAATGTGACAAAGAAGAAGAATTACATGAAACCGCACTCGAGTTCAGACTTTTAAGACAACATGGTTTTGATGTCTCAGAAGGTTAGTATATATTAAGGTTTATGGGCTTCCAACTCAAAACCAATTGGCAATGAGTGGATTGGACCATATCCCTTACATACTGTTTAGTCCTTTCACATCTTCCGATGTGGGATCTTGAGCATGTTTTCATATTCAATATAATAATGATGTCTATATATACCATTACTAACTAAAATGACCTTTTGTTTCAGATGTATTTGATGTGATCATCGACAAAATCAAAAGCAATACATTTAAGAGCGACAATATAAAAAGTATAGTTTCTTTGTACGAAGCATCGTTTCTCTCCACGAAATCGGACAATAAATTGCGTAAAGTCATCAGACCTTTGGCAACAGAACAAATAAGAAAATTAGTTGATGATGAAACGTACAACATTGAAGAACGAGAGAATGCCATTCATGCGTTAGAAATGCCATATTATTGGAGAATGAAAAGATTAGAGACGAGATGGTACATAGATGCATACGAAAAGAAACATGATCGGAATCTTGCTTTGATCGAATTTGCCAAAATTGATTTCAATATCATACAATCTGCTCATCAAGAAGATCTCAAATACGTTTTGAGGTAAGACAATATATAATATAATGTTTTGCTTATTTCTAAATTATAGTATTGTAATCGTATTATAATTCTTCTAATACTGTTCCTAAAAATGATATGAAGCTGGTGGAAGGATACATGTTTGGCTAATGAACTCCCCTTTATAAGAGATCGAATAGTCGAAAACTATTTTTGGACCGTTGGATTAATATACGAACCACAATTTGGGTGTGTCCGAAGGATCATGACTAAAGTTAATGCACTTATTTCGACAATCGACGACATCTATGATGTCTATGGTACTCTTGAAGAACTTGAACTATTCACTTCCATGGTTGAAAGGTAAGACTCTTGGATTCAAGCTTTGTCTATCTTAATTTTTTTCTTTTTTCTTTCTGTCAAAGGATTTTAACCTTTTTCCTAACTAAAAATTTTAGAACAATGATAGGCTGATGATAAATTTATAAGGAATTGATCATATATTTCCATGAATTTTCATATATTAGCTATTATTTTATTTTTTATTTTTTCACATTGGCCTAGTGGATTTTTGGGTTCGAATCCCAAACATGTGTGATTAATTTCACCACCAATGTGTTACATGATTCCACTATATATTATCTATTATTTTTAAAATAGTATTTTTGTGTGTGAGCAGGTGGGATGTAAAACGTATTGATGAGCTTCCGGAGTATATGAAGGTGTGCTATTTTGTTCTGTATAATGAAATCAATGGTATTGGATATGAAATTCTCAAATATAAAAATATTGACGTCATCCATTTTCTCAAAAACTCGGTAAGTGACTTTATTTGTTATTCAAAATATATATATTTAACTAAAATATATATATATTTTATTTTAAATNTTATTGCCTTTTCTCTCACCAAATCTCAGTTCAAGACTTAGAGACTTTGTCTCAATACCAACAACACATTGTCAGATGCTCTTCCATCGTCCTTCGTCTAACTAACGATCTTGGAACTTCCCCGGTAATTAAATTCTCTTTTAACCTTCCATCGTCCTTCGTCTAACTAACGATCTTGGAACTTCCCCGGTAATTAAATTCTCTTTTAACATCTATTTTGACTATAATATGTATTTATAGTATAGATTAAAATGTAAGTGTATTATTGGTAGGATGAATTGGCGAGAGGAGACGTTCTCAAATCCGTGCAATGTTACATGAATGAGACCGGAGCTTCGGAGGAAGAGGCACGCAAGCACGTGCAGCAGATGATCAGTGATACGTGGGACGAGATGAACTACGAAACAAAAACGTCAGGCAGTTCTCGAGGTTTTATGGAAGCTGCAATGAACTTGGCACGCATGTCACAATGCGTGTATCAATATGGAGATGGTTACGGATGTCCCGACAAAGCCAAAACCGTTGGTCGTGTCCAGACTGTTCTCTTTGATCCCATACCATTAGATTGAATGTACGTGGTGAAGCTATCACATCTTCTTCCATTGATTAATTTTCTGAATTATCCAATGTTGTCGGAGATTTGCCGATAGGATTTGGGTTGCCACAAGGTTGTTTGTATACTATTTTTGAATTTTAAAAGAACAGAAAAATACAAGGTTGAATAACATGCAGGTCGATCCGGTGTTATTTGATATCTAATAATGTACGTGGTGAAGCTATCACATCTTCTTCCATTGATTAATTTTCTGAATTATCCAATGTTGTCGGAGATTTGCCGATAGGATTTGGGTTGCCACAAGGTTGTTTGTATACTATTTTTGAATTTTAAAAGAACAGAAAAATACAAGGTTGAATAACATGCAGGTCGATCCGGTGTTATTTGATATCTAATACAAAACAAAAAAAAATCAGGGTCTTTTGATATATATAAATAAAACAACAAACTTGTTGAAATATAATAATTTTCAGGTAAATATTCTGTTTACCATGTTTACCAATGTGTTTTTGGTAAATCGTATTCGGTCAACGATTTCAGAGGGTTTTTTTGGTAATTTCGCCTCGGTAAACGACAAAAAAGTGGTAGATGTCAGATAGACCGAGTGAACCGTGCTATTTTTCACAAGATTTGAGGAGAGAAGTGCTATTGCTCATAATTGATTCTTCATTATTTGATCTTTTAAAAGGTTTTAAACTTTTTTAAAACAGAAAGAAAAACAATCTTTTCGTTTTCTTTTTATTTCTCTCGGATATAAGCACAAAAAAAAACGTTTACATCACTCCCTATACAGTTATTAAACAGCCATTTCTCGCTCCTTATTCTCTTGTTCTTGTTTTTTAGTAAAAAAAAACGTTTACATCACTCCCTATACAGTTATTAAACAGCCATTTCTCGCTCCTTATTCTCTTGTTCTTGTTTTTTAGTCTTTCATATGGTGTTGTGTTATTCATAAGCATGTCTCACCTTAAGACGGTCTTCGAAATTTTCAAAACTTATGTAGCGAGCTCTTTTCCTTAAGTGTATATTTTGTTTTATCAAATCCTTAAGTGCATCTGAGTGGACTCGCGCGACCATCAGAGCTAGGAAGAAATCAACTTTTCCGGCCTCAGGTACAAAATCTCAGATCATTGGCTTAGTTAGCGCGACCATCAGAGCTAGGAAGAAATCAACTTTTCCGGCCTCAGGTACAAAATCTCAGATCATTGGCTTAGTTAGATATGGAAGTCAGCATTTCTTTTCGTCCCTCTGACAATCACAGGACTCGTTCGTGATCCTTCGCTTTTCGTGTGATGCTTGTTTGTCACCAAAAAGACGGATCATGTTGGTTTTTGGTACAAAATAGCTTTGACTGACTGACGACGACATTCTTGGACTTGATTGCGATCCACCAGAATTTGAGAAATTGGCCCTACCATATTTTACCCAATGCTTTTTTAACTAACCGACTAGGATTGAAGATTCTACTAGACAACTGGGTCGGTTAACATAAGTCTTTGAATAAAAAAAGTCATGCATTATTTTGTAAATTGCGAAGACTGTTATTATAATGGTAAGTTTTTAATTTTCTCACATATGGTGGTGTCATCAAAGGTTTTATTTATTAAAAACATAAGCCCACAATTACAAAAAGAGTCTATAGATTTTTGTTCTACCGCCGAGGCCCATTTTAGCAACTCTAATAACAAAAATATCACTTTAGATTAACCGAATGATTCTAATACGCGCGAGGCCCATTTTAGCAACTCTAATAACAAAAATATCACTTTAGATTAACCGAATGATTCTAATACGCCGCTCAACCACGAAATCACCTTCTCTTGGTGGATCGTCGTAGTTTTAAAGCCTCGCATGAAATGGAACAAATACGTCTCTGGTCCAAGCTTCCAGCAAAGATCTCCAAGCAACCTTGCGAGATCAACCGGCCAATAGCGATGCTCCTTGTCTTTCACAATCTGGTTTGACCCACCACTTGTGCATGTTCCACGTTCTAACCAAAACCGCCACTCAGATACTTGAGTACGGATACTCAAAATCGCACTTCACCAAAAACTATTGTACGAAGAGACCCAAGTCCAAACTCGCCGACAAAACAGATGGTCCAAAACCTCGACCCCTACATGTCGTGGTGGCCCCAAGCACCGGATGGGATCACATGGTATTCTTCTTCTTTTTTGTTCGCAGTAGAAAGAAAACAAGAGGTGAGAAAAAGAGTTGGGGTTTGTTGTCATCGAAGTCCAGTGAAAAATCAGATGAAAAGTCAGATTTAATGGAAAGTCAGATGACCAAAAAGGCCTTTAGCTAACAAAAATTTGGATGAGTTACCATAACGAAAAACGGCGCGCAGTTTATTCGCCATTTTCAAGAGATTTTTGTGGAAACTGCAATGTTTTTTTTTTTTTGCGCGCAGTTTATTCGCCATTTTCAAGAGATTTTTGTGGAAACTGCAATGTTTTTTTTTTTTTAAGTCAAGAAGGAAACTGCAATGTATTAATCGAATTGGATCAGATCAAACACTTGGCACGCAGGTGTATGCATGCATTGGCATGGCAATGGTCATTGCTGTGCTGAGATCAGATCAAACACTTGGCACGCAGGTGTATGCATGCATTGGCATGGCAATGGTCATTGCTGTGCTGAAAAAACCGAAGAGCGTTGATCGAGATTACCGAAGTGGTTCGAATCAAAACGATCAAAATACCTCAGCAATTTAGACGTCCAAAAGCAATCATGGAGCACAGTTGAAGAAAAATCATCAAAATATTCCCAACATTTAGAAAACTCTCGATTAAATCCCATACAATTTTAATTCATATACTTATATTTACCTAATTTCGTATTCTCAATCATCTACCAAAGATTTAAAACCAAGTCGGCTCATTGTAACCACACAACTACAAGCAAACGAAAACTATTCTCAATCATCTACCAAAGATTTAAAACCAAGTCGGCTCATTGTAACCACACAACTACAAGCAAACGAAAACAATACCCTCCAACAAGTAGACATAATAACTCAACAAAACAAATCAAAAGATATGAGCTACTGACATCACAATATAACAATAAACCTACAAATATTACTTGCAAAGTCTACTTTGACAATAAAGTCAAGGGAACAATCAAGAGAATATATGTAAAATGAAATATGCTCGCAAATCCGGTGAGTTTCAAAGCACTAGGGAACAATCAAGAGAATATATGTAAAATGAAATATGCTCGCAAATCCGGTGAGTTTCAAAGCACTATTTTAGTCTAAAATAAAATAAAACTTTAGTTTTAACGGAAACCTAAAGACTTCTGCCACACTACGAACAAAAAAAGAACAACTCATATTGGCCATAAACCTCAAGATACTTACCAAACTTGCAGGAGGAGAGTGAAAAGACCCTGAAGTAGGTAATAGTCATAGTCAGTAAAACAAACTGGAAAGAAATTAAAAAGCAAAAAAAAAGGAAGCCCGACAAAGAGGAATTTTAATCTTAATACCTTCTTATGTTTTTCTTGTGCCTCTCTCTCCCCTCCAAGCAAAACCTCCGGAATCACAGTAATACCATTTATCAGATACTATAGAAACAAACACTAGACAAGGAAGTGGAAACTTTACACACACAAAAAGTCTCAACAATCCACAAAGGACAACTAAATAAGAAACAATCCGCAAAGGACAACTAAATAAGAAAAAGTAACTATTTCAGGCAAAAATCTGCATATGCCCTATCAGACAAAAGAACCTAGGACAAACTCTCAAACCTACTAGATCAACACAATTTTAAATAATAGACTAATGCAGACATCGTTTTGCTTTCACATAACTCCCAATAAACAACCATTGTACCTTCTCCTGTGTGCTTTTATAGCATTGAAAGATGTTAGGAACAGCTCTAGGCAATGGTAGATGTCCTGGAGAAAAAGAACATCAGGCTCTTCGAGAGACCAGAAGAGATAATAAAGCATCTTAGTATCTACAAAATGATATTCACACTGCTTCCATAACATTGAAAAATGATTCAGAATAGCCCCCTCATTAAGATGAGAAGTTTCAAAACATAAGACTTCTTTAATGAGTAAAGTCAGCCACTATTACACAGCAGTATAAAGAAAGAAAGCCCGATGAGTTTTCTTACGATAACCAGTAAAGTCCCCTGAGAAGACGGTAACGTGAACTCCACCCATGTCGACATTGTAACCAAAGTTCTCTCAGGCAACAGAAGAAAGGTAGAGACAATTCAAAGATTAGAACCTCAAATTAAAAATTAAAGTGTAATGTACAGATATCTAGGACAACAGCATTTCCTGATATAACAGAGAGAATTGGCAATGTTGTTTCACTTGCCAGTGATGAATGGATGAGCCAATGCCTGTGACACAGTAAGTCTTCTTTCAGGATCAAGGATGAACATTTGTAAGTCTTCTTTCAGGATCAAGGATGAACATTTTGTCCATGAGGTCCCTGAAATGAGATAACATCTTGGGATCCTCACCAGGGTAACCTTTAATGATTGAACCAAAATCTTTTGGCTTTACGTTGACAATCATTCTCTTTATCAGCTGAAAAGGAAAAGCAACCAATTACTCACCCTCAATTTATTTTCAAACTGTAAAGTGCCTGAGATATTTAAGGCCAGGTTTTACCTTTCCACTAACAGTGTCTTCTTCTGTAGCGTAAAAGTTCAAGTCGTGATCAAAGTGCTGATCAATAAAAGCTCCCTGTCAAAACCGAATAACACAATCATTAGAACGTGCATTTAGAAATGCTTCTCTCAAAATACAACTAGATCCCACCATACATATGGAGAAACCTTTTTCTGTATCAAAAGTTTTCATTTGAGAAGACATTTTGATGCTGGTAAAAACCAGGTGACACAAACAACCCCTAATCTATTTCAATGCTTACCTTGCGAAGCATTTTTTTGGGGAAGGGGCCTTTCAGTTCCATATGAAGGCGTAGCATTTTTTTGGGGAAGGGGCCTTTCAGTTCCATATGAAGGCGTAACATATCATTGTTTGTTGCGCCAGGGAAAAGCACTTTCCCACTATAAAGCTCATACAGACAGCAGCCAACGGACCATATATCCAACGGATGGTCATAGGCGAGCCCCAGAAATATCATTGTTTGTTGCGCCAGGGAAAAGCACTTTCCCACTATAAAGCTCATACAGACAGCAGCCAACGGACCATATATCCAACGGATGGTCATAGGCGAGCCCCAGAACTGCAATGGAAAAGACATAGAAACTTCAGTCACGTATTCTTTACCAATAATCAAGAGGACGTCCTCTTTAAAATCCAACAAAGTCATCTCACAGCTAAAACTTACTAATTTCAGGGGATCTGTAGAAGCGACTAACAAGATACGGTGTCACTTCGTTTTTGCCAGCAAACATAGCATTACCAAAGTCACAAAGCTTTAACACATTTTTCCCTTCGTTGACCTGAAAAAACAAAGACCAAGTGTTAGAAAGTTAAGAGAATCAAGTGGGGAGAAAACCAATGAAAAGTATAACTGACCAGCATGTTGTCAGGTTTTATATCGCAGTGAAGAACCCCACAATTCTTCAGATGTTTAAGGGCAATGAATATCAGGTTTTATATCGCAGTGAAGAACCCCACAATTCTTCAGATGTTTAAGGGCAATGAATAGCTGCTTTGCATATGCCCTAACAGCAGTGAGTTGAAGACCAATGTTGCGACCAAACTTCTTCAAGACCTCACGAAGATTCAAATGTAGCGACTCGAACACCAAGCAAAGGTGATTACGATACTTAAAGCTTGAAAGAAAACGAACGCAGTGGCGCCTGTCATCTCGGTCAGCGCCAGCAAGCTTCTTCAATATCTGAACCTCTATCTTGCCAGCTTTATGCCTAAACAAAATGTAGCATTGTAGTCAACCACAAAATTAGAGCGATGATAAATTAGTTATCTCATAACAATTTGAAGAATTAGTTGGGCCCTAAAAAATGTACCACCTACATCGTCTCATTGTTACGAATAATTTTTATTGCCACTTCTTCAGGTTCAGCAGGTCCAGCTTTCAAATCTTTTGCACGAACCACAGTAGAGAAGACACCTTTTCCATGAGTAGCAATGACTTCATATCTACCATCAAGTAACTCGCCAAACTGGTAGCCTAAATTAGAGAAGAGACTATTTTTAAAAGCGACAAATCTTTAACTTAAAAAAAAAAAAAAAAAAGGGTTTCAATATGATTAAAAAGGTAGTTTCATGGCGATAAAAGAAACCTAAGATGACAATATCAGAAGGTTCGTAAACTGCAAATATTACACAATCAGAAGATATCCAATACTCAAGTTAAATACATACCACTTGCCGAAAACCAGCTGGAGACTCTCCGAAGATATCATCATGAAACATATCAGGCGATCTTTCACTCTGGACAAATAAAATTATATAAGAATAAAAGATCGAGAAAGATCATCAAGTATTTACAGTATAAACATAAAACCAAGAATTACTCACAACCAACACGACCATCATTACCAAAGAAACAATCAAGGTTTGCTTTTAACGCACCTTCGGGCTACCTTCACCAAGCCCTGCTGGGGCAATTAATGATGCCTTACTATCCTCAGTATCCATGTTAGCTTTGGCTTGATCAGCATTAGTTTCTACGACAACTGCAGAAGAAGCCAACTCTGGGGCACCAGTTTCTTCAATGACGTCTGGCATAAAAACAAAAGAATCACAAAGAATGTCTGGAAGCTCAAATCTCAACATGTTTATACAAGTGTACGTGGGAGAATGTTGTACATTATTTGTGTGATCAACAAGCAGCTTTTCTGTTCAAGAGTCATTCACATATACCACAAGTTGAAAAGTTCAGCCTCATCGTTAACCTAAGTGGTTGTTTTGGTACACAAAATGCAACTAACTTTCACATTACAAAAACTACTTGTTACAAGCAACTTAAAACCTCAAGAAACTTTATTAACATATCCAAACAAAATAAGAAAGCCCATATTTAAAGAAATCAGAGTCATAACTAGTAATGTATGGTATTTGCAGAAATTGTTTTTTGAAAAATTACCTTTCCTCTTATCCTGAGATATAAGATCGTTTTGATGCTCGGGCTTCATCTTATGTTTCGCCAGTATGGCTTCCATTAGCTTCCTACTCTCTTCCTTGACTCTGTTTATCTTTTCTTCTTCTTCCTCCTCTGGAGATTTCCATATAACTCCTTCGTCATTATCACCTTGGTCATCCCCATCTTGGGACCTGATCACAAAATAGTTAAAGTGTCAACAAGATAGCCAAAAGATTTATGATCTACAAGACTACAAGAAATTATTCACAAGGACGAGATTATTGTTGACCAATTACCTTTCATCATTTCCCCACGTTTCTTCTGACTTATCATCCTTAGAATTGTGGGCCTTCAAAGAATTTGGCCTTCTCATTTCTAAGTCATCTATGGCATCATATCTAGAGTTTCTAGACTGTTTGTGCCTCATCTCACTGTAGATCACATCACTACTTCTATCTTCTCCCTATCAGTCTGAATTTCTCTTCCTTTCTCCCTATCTTTTTCACTCTCCCTGTCCTTTTCTCTCTTACTATGTCTGCTGGTTACACCTGGTTCTATCTCTACTCCTACCTCTTTCATTGTCTCTATCTCGAAAATAATCTCCTGCCCTCTCCCTTCTCCTATCAATGCTGCGGTCTCGTTCCTTCTCTTTTCTCCTTCCACTGTCAGCTTCTACCTCCCTCCTCTTCTCTCGTTCTCTTTCCCTCCTCCGATCACTATCTCTCTCTCTCCGCTTACTTCCCTCTGAATCTATGTCTCTTATGCTTCCCTCCTGTCCATATATCTCTCGTAACTTCTTTCTCTTTCAAAGACTTCTCGACTATATTGCCTGTCATCTTCCTCATATCGCCCATGTCTATGATATCTTTCCTCAGTCCTACCTGATTCAACTCTGTCATGATGATAGTATCTACTAGAATCACGATGTCTTCCTCCTGTCCGAAAACTCATCCTCCACAACAATCTTTGATCTTGACATGTCCCTCTCCCTATCATGTGACTTAGATCTACTCCGACCAAGGACTTCGTTAGAGTGCCTGCTTTTTGAAGGAGACTGCTTACTAGTCTTATGCTTCTCTTCAGAGCTTTCTGAAGTAAACGAACTCCTGCCGTTATCATAAGTTCTTTTACTAACTCTCTCTGAAGGACCTCCAGTGTCTTTGTTCCAACTCTTAACATCCCTTTCAGATTCACGAGTTAAAACACCATCAATACACTCATCTTCTCCTTGACGCTCTTTTCCCCCAAGGGAAGGCTACAAGCATCGCATCGCAACAAGATCATCAGAACACTTATTAGAAGGAAAATAGATGATATTGATACAGAAAAATGCAAGAACGTAAATCAATTTAAAAAAATAAAAGAAGGAAAAGAACATCTACATAAAACCAGTTCTTACAAATCAAGGGAAAGCCATCAGTCTCCATTGAACGCCTAGTGCAACACTCAGGTTATCTAAAGAAAACTCTCAAAGACCAAAGCTTTATCATTAATTCAGCTTCACATATGAAAAAATCAACCAAACAAAAAA
>CM071718.1:33787750-33798651 GCA_036630335.1 Physaria fendleri | reverse complement strand
AGATCCTATCCTTTCTCGATTCTCTTAGCTCCCTAACACTCCGTCTATTAAGACTATGATACGCTAGTACTGTTTTTGAAAATTGATTCCTAAGTTCTTTTGGCGTTTCTGATTTTGGTTCTGGAGCAGAAATCGAGTCTCTACTGAGTCAATCACCTGAAATTTCTAGGGTTTTTTTTGTTTTGTTTTGTTCCCTGGCTTTGTTTTCACTTGTTACTAATTTGTTTGGTTTGGGTTCTGATAAATCTTTTGTCTTGTGGTTTTTCTTTCAGGTTATAAATTATTTTGTAACACTGTTCTGGCATTTGGAAAGGGATGACTAAAATTAGCGATTTATCTGATGAATTGCTTGTGGAGATTTTATCATTTCTTCCAACAAAAGTTGCTGTATCCACTAGCATTTTGTCTAAACAATGGAAGTATCCACTAGCATTTTGTCTAAACAATGGAAGTTTCTTTGGATGTGGTTGCCTAATCTTCAGTTCAACTCTGCTAACGTTTCAGTGAGGGATTTTATCAATAAGAACCTTCCATTACACAGATCTCCTATTATAAATAGCTTGTGCCTTAGTAACCTTCATTGTTTAAGAGCAACTGAAGCTGAGAATTTCAAATCGTGGGTTGAAACTGCAGTCTCTCGCAGGGTGCGTGAGCTCACATGTCATAGCTATTCATATAACTATGGTGTGGTTTTTGTTTTGCCCAATAGTTTGTATACCTGCAAATCGCTCGTTACTTTGAAACTTATGGGTAATTTGATTCTTGTGGATATTCCTCAAACGGTTTGTCTCCCTTCCTTGAAAACGTTGCAACTTACAGAAGTGACATATCAAAGGAAGATTCTCTTCGACTGTTTCTATCTCATTGCCCAATTCTGGAAGATCTGGCTATTAACCGACAATCGGAAGACAATGTGAGATCGTTAGTTATTAAAATTCCGAGCTGGAAGAGGCATATATTTGTTTATGGAAAGATACTGACATTGAGAATCTTCTCAAATCAATCACCACTGTCAAACGTCTTACATTACGCGTAACATTGAACAGTGGAAAAAACGTCTTACATTACGCGTAACATTGAACAGTGGAAATGAGGTAATATGCTTCTATCTATCCAATTGTTTCCAACGTAAGTTTTCACGAGTTATTGTATTGGCATGTTGCAGACTTTCTATGGTGATGGTATTTTCTTTAGTCAGCTTGAAAATTTGAAGTTTTTTATATTCGACAAAAACTGGTCAAAGATACTTTTTCAGTTGCTCAAAGATTCTCCTAACCTGCAAATCCTTGATCTCCGTTCCTATTATGTAAGGCTTTCTTTTTCGACTAATCTGTGGTAAAGCACAAAATGTGTACTAGTGTGATTTTAATTCATGTTTTCCGTTTTTTTCAATTTCAGGAAGAACAAAATGAGTATGAAGCGGTTAACTGGAGCAACAATCAGAGTTCAATTCCTATATGTTTGTTGAAGAGTCTTAAAACTTTCAAGTTTGAAGGGTATGCTGAGGAACAAGAAGAAGAAAGGGATTTCTTGAGTTTTATAGTCAAACATGCTCGTTGCCTGAACTCTTCCGTGATCTACAAGAGGACCTTTAAAATGATATAAGAGACTTCATATTATGGGTTTTGTATTTGATTTGTTATCCAAGAACAATTAGGTTTTTATTTGAATGTGAAGCACGTTTTCAAACATTTAGTTTGTTAATATATCATCCGGTTATGTTATATAAACTACAATTTGTCTGTCTGTGTCTTGTGACTCCAGTATTTGATTTAAGAACCAAATCTAAACAACAGTCAACATTTATAGAAACAGGTGACAACAGAATTCAATTGATCACATTTTCAAAGAGTTGTTTATAGAACTAGACAAATGTATAAAATTGTCTCATAGATTAGTACTCAAGCAAGCACACACCGACCACTCCATCATAGATTGAGGAGCATAACTAACCACACCACACAAAGAACTAAGGTAATAAACCATCAAAGCTTACACTTGGGTTTGCTTCTTGTAAGTACATAAATAAAAACCATTGACCTTCCTTTACTTGCCTTTCTTGGATAATCCCTGAACCTGCAGCAAAAAGGTGTTCATAAGCAGAACTTGCTACATAATTGGTTTATTAGCTGAGTTATACGACATGTTGTTGTTTTAAAATGCTTCGACGAGTAAAGCAACTTTCCTCTTCCTTGCTGTTGCAAGTTTACTAACAGCACGCTGCAGAGCATAATCAAACATCCAATCCTCTGAGTTTCTCCTCTCATCTATGTCTTGATGCTTGAGGTCCACCTTTTCAGCATCATCCTCCACTACAATTGGAAGGTAATTTGGTTTTCTTGGGTTGAATGCTCTTGGATCCTCAGTCTCAGCAACGGGTTTCTTGCCTTTGATGATAGTCAATGAAATGGAAGAGCCTGACTCTTCTTGGTTGCAGGGTTTTCGTGTACGGCTAAATGGAACATTTGAGTTTTCTTCTGCCATCAATATATCTTCAGTCTGGTCTTGAGACTCCTCTTTGCACTCTTCATCAGTATTATCTATATCCTCAACAGCATCATTGTCTTCATCTTTGTTTTCTTTCTCTTTCACCGAGTCATCTACCAAAGTCTCCTTGATTATTGCATCATCTGCTTCTGAGTTCTTCACCATATCCATAACTTCAGAAGTAAAGCAACCAAATTGATTAGCATCCCCATCTATGTTTGCTGTCTCTTCGAGATCTTTTACAGAGTCATCTACCATAGTCTCCTCAATTGTATTATCTGCATCTGAGTTCTTGATAATACCTTTAACATCAGAATCAAAGAAACCAGATTGACCAGCATCTCCATCACTATTTACTCCATCTTGAATCTCTTTCATACAGTCCTCTACCAAAGTCTCCTCCAGATCAGCATCTTCATTTATGTTTGCTTTCTCTTGGACCTCATTCACGGAGTCATCTACCAAAGTCTCCTCAAAACCAGATTCTTTTAACTCTATGTCATGATCACCTTCTGAAAACCTCACCATCTCAGCACCATCAGAGTAGTCATCAGAATCAGTTTCAGAACGAGGTGCTCCTTCAGAAACAGTTTCTGAGATTTGACTATCGATATCAACCTCACAAGCACCTCCATTTCCATCTCCAAGCTCAAACCTTTTCTTCTCTAAATCCATATTAACATACTCTTCCTTAGAAGCTTCTAATTTCACACTCTTTTGTGACTTCAAACTATGCCTCTTCAAGGATATAAAAGTTTTCAGAGGAGGATACTGCACAGCATGAAGATGGCCGTTGAGTGAACAATACGTGTAAGGACAGACTTTCAAAACAGAGGTTCCATTAACTTCATCAAATCTCTCGCCATGATTAAGCATCAGATACTCTGGAAACTTGGAATCTTTTAGAGTTGAAGAACAAGTAGCTCTTTGAGAACATCTCTTGAAACTAGGAGCTTTGGTCAAACCCCTACTGATCCTCAAACTCGGCTTGTTATTACTTCTATTTAAAAACAAATGAAAGATTTGAATACTTTGTGATTAGGACAAGCACTGATAAAGAGAATGGTTTTGGAACAAATGAAAGATTTGAATACTTTGTGATTAGGACAAGCACTGATAAAGAGAATGGTTTTGGTCGGTGGGACAGTGTGGCCATTTTCTAGGGTATGATTAATTATTTCTTGTTTGTGTTACACGAAATAATGCGCATAATCTTCTTTATTTTGTCTTGCTCTCTCAATATTATTTTATTTTCAAATTGTTGGCTCCTCTCTACCCCACCAAATGACGACGAAATGTTACATTACTTTTATCATTGTGAGCCGACGAGTTCTTCTTTATATTTATTTATATGAAAAAATGTTAGTCCACAAAGGTGTGTCAAGAATAACAAATATGATGATTTTTTTTTTTTTTCTCACACATATTAGTATTGATTAAATTTATATATGGTTACATCAGGTTTCATCAGGTTTCTAATATAATTATTTCAAATGAATGTGACATTTTTTTTTGCTAAGCAAAAATAAATTGCATGAGTTTCATATAAATATTTAATGGATTGTGTTTCTTCAAAATTATATAAGTTAAGTACGAATTTCAAAATTTTGATGTGTAACACAATAGCTTAAATTCCAAACATATGTCAATTACGTTATAATACCAAACAATCGAGTATTTTAAGGGTTTAAGAGTACTTATGAACCAAAAAAAAAAACTTATAATAATCAGATTATATAAGAGTTTAGATATACAAGTTAGTATTATCCGTGCAAACTTACCTTGCCACCATGCTAATGTGCCTTGGATTACAAGTCTCCGCCGTTATAATCTTCAACACGTTATGAAAATGTGGGAATATCTTCAACACAATTTACATCCAACTGTCGCATCGTGATTGGCTAGAAGCAAATTAAAAAATCCAGTGCGTCGGACCATCTAGTCTTCGTTGAAGAAGTCGTGTTGACAACATTAGGAACAAGTCAAAGAGTTTCTATTTCTCCTCATTTTGCTTCCAAGTCTTCATTTCCTTATATATCTAAAGCTCTTTTGGTTTCTTCTTCATCAGATATTGAAACATTATTCCAAACAAGACAAAACAGAATATACAATAGCTAGCTGCTCAAAAAGGTTTGATTTGGCCAACTTCTTTGAAACAAGACAAAACAGAATATACAATAGCTAGCTGCTCAAAAAGGTTTGATTTGGCCAACTTCTTTGTTTTCCTGTGGTGATTGTGAATAATAATTTCAATGGGGAAGAAACATCTTAGCATCAACTCTCATAGTTACCAATCCGAAGATAACAACTGCAAGAACAGTCTCTTCTTCGGATTGTTCGATGACCATGAATCCACAAGCCTAAGAAGTGGGAGTATGACGAGACAATACAGTGACATGGGAGATAGCTACCACAGAGTTTATGAAGAACAAAATGGTGATGTTGATTATGTTAGTGATGATGATGATGAGAGATCAAGGATGGATATGAAAGTCTTGATGGTATTAGAGTATATGAGAGAGCTTTACGTGGGACAACTTCAACTGCTGGAAAAGATGTTTCCAGGTGGAGCTAAAGACGAGTTTCTTGGTTTCTTCAACAAAATCGGTGACGCTGTGAATCAATTCAAACAAGCTTCTCGTCCTCCTCATAAGTCACTTACTTTGCAGAGGAGTCTCAGTGCTGGTTCTCATCGTGTCACCGTGAGAGGTATCAATTTGGGCCCTCAAGATTTAAGAGATGAAAGGTTTAGAGTTACAACTGTCTCTGCTGGTGGAGCTTCCGGTGGAACCAGTGGTGCTCCCGGAGGAGGTAAAGGTGGCTCAGCGGTTGATAAGGGCCAGACCAAGTAGTAGGGTCCGTTTTATGTTATAGTAATTATATAGATGAATAGTATCAGACTCATCCAAAGGCAGAAGCTCTTTAGCTTTGTTTATTATTTATTCTTTTGCTGTTTGATTCTCATATTCTTATATGTTCTTTCAATTAATAAGAAAAGCTTTGTGTGTATGATCCTTAATTGTAATAAAAAATGATATATTCCATTAAGGTCGATAACATTACCTCATATATTAATAAAAAATGATATATTCCATTAAGGTCGATAACATTACCTCATATATTTACAGCACTTTGTATGTAAGAAGTTGAGAAGAATTTGTCTTCAGTGCATATTCCCTCTCTGTGCAGCCACAACAAAGACCATTAGAATCGGAGATGCGAGAAGAATCACATATAGGATCGTTTCATTTATCCCCATTGCCTCTCCTTTATTATCTTCCCCCGCTTTGTAATTCACATTATCTTTGACAAAGGCTTCAAAGTAGTTCTGATAACCAGTGTTTCCCTCCATGTAGCTGGATCCCTTAACTTTTAACATCTCCATTGCCTAAAAAATGTGCAAACAAAACCTTTCACATATTTAAGGAAACCACTACGAGAAGCCAGCACCTTTTATCATTAATTTAATGGCTCTTGTCCGATCTGAGTCAGCTAGCAAAATCTTGCTCTTTGTGCCTAGTTGGTATAATACTTTGGTGGGTGTTTGAGTTACCTGAAAACTGAACATGAATTGTCTTGCTTTCTTGCTTTTGAGTTACCTGAAAACTGAACATGAATTGTCTTGCTTTCTTGCTCACTCCCGGATTTGGGTGGGATATAAGCTTCTCATACATGCCCCTTGCCTTATCTACCCTGTTAGTCACTCCAAAATAACAATTTTAAGCCCCTTGCCTTATCTACCCTGTTAGTCACTCCAAAATAACAATTTTAAAGCTTAAAAGCCCATAAAGCCAATACTCAACAGTCGCCAACAAGACTACTTATGAAGGTACTTTAGAACATTGGCAAATGAGCATCAACTTGGTAAGTATAAAGAAGGGATGCATCAAGTATTTTGTGGTTTCCTTGGGGACTTTTGGAGCTTGAAATCGTTTTGAGACAAAGCCTTACATATACAAAAGTACACGAGGTGATTAAAATGTCAAATACTCATGAAGATATACATGTTAACCTGTAGTTGCATCAAGCAAAAAATTAATGTCAAATACTCATGAAGATATACATGTTAACCTGTAGTTGCATCAAGCAAAAAATTCAAAGGAGATAAAAACTTACTTTCGAAGTGAATCCTGACAAATAGACCACTGCAAAGCCGCTTGTCCATGAAGCTCACTCTGCACAACTAAACTCCTAACTAGTTAAGATCATATCTACTGCAGCGAACACTTAAAGTAACATCATTTTCTGAAGCAGACTACTTTCTTCAGGTGATCTAGGTGGATCAATGGATTAAGATGTCAATAGAGTAACACCCAACAAGGTCATCAAACTAATAATGCTTTTATTGATTGTGTGGTTGGCTGTTATATAAGCTCCGCATGCACACTGTGGGTCACGTCTCATGTAGTCAAGACGAGTTTAGGCATAATAGAAAGAGTAGTCAGATGAAAACACTAATGCATAAACGTAGACATGATTCATGAGCATAAGAATCAATTTATTAATCAGATTTAGAGAGAAATTACCTTGAAAACTATTTTCTCCATGACCTTTTCATAGTATGGCAAAGCTTCCTTAAGTTTCCCAGAATCCATAAGCGAGTTCCCCTTTTCTATAGCCTGTTATAATTAAAAAAAAGTTTCAAAATCAAGGGAAAAAATAGACAATGAGCAAAACTATTCTAGCGACCTTGAAACACAACTAGGAGCAGAACATGTCTATAGATAAATCAAATTAATTTCTGAACTTTCTAGTAATTGTGGCAACATGAAAATTTAACATTAAAATATAAGAGTCTGCTTGAGCAAACAGGAGTCCATACTCCATGTTACATTCCCAACCGGGCCCTTATCCTTGCTCCATATGATAAAAAAAAAGATTTAGTTTGGAACCTGCTCATTGAGAGCAAAAATTACTCTGTAAATGAGATTTATTGCAATATAACATCCACACTCAAAGCTCCAAATTAACTCCAGTATCAAGTCTGTCAGCAAAAAAAAGGAAGAACAAAAATGTCTTTGGAGTACCTGCTCACACTCGAGTTTAAGTTTGGGATCAATATTTAGTCCGATTGATTCCTTGTAGGCAGTGAGCAATTTTTTGGTCCGTGCTTCTCTAGCAATCCTCTCTTCAGCAGTTTCAGCTGAATCCCCTGGTTGGAGAGTCCTTCCACCACCAAACTTAAACCAGAAAAGTATATATCCCTAACCTCAGGACTTGAGACCACAAATGCCAACAGAAAAGTATACATTCTAAAACCAAGAAAATTAAGATTTGACTAGCTTCTCAGCTAACTAGTGCAAGTTGGCCCCACGCTCATGAGCATGAATGCATTAGTTTTAGAGGTTCAAGTTGTTCTGATAACTAGTGCAAATGCTACTTGGAGAACATAGTGTTGTAGGACATATACATGTATTCACTTAATATCGGGCAGAGTTGAGATAATTTTGTAGACCATCAACAATAATGAATTCTAAAACAACTCAAAGAACTATCTGTATCTAGCCCAGTTCAGAATACTACGCAAGTTTTTATACCATAGCCAACAAATCTAAACATACACCGACAAGTCATTTTTGGTTGCATCATATTTCGCAGTAGACCTAATGATACAGAAACTACATGATAACTCATGAAAGCTTTCTGGTACTCCTAACTCTAAATATCTTAAGTAAATGGCTCTCTAAACCCTATCTTAACAACATTGGACATGCAATTTCTTTCCTCTTGGAGATTTCCATAAAATTAATCTAGTTGAATAGCACATATCTTTAGAAGGGCCAATAACATACCGTCTTGGAAATGTTGCTAGGTCTTGGGAAAACTCCCCATGTAGAAACTTTTGGCTTATACACATCAGAGTTTTCATCTCCTTCTTGCTCGACTTCCTTTTCTTTCTCCGCAAATCTCGATTTATCACCAACAATAAACTCCACCTCAGGTAAGTCTCCGTCAGGAAGATAGTCGACGACAGGAACAAGTCCAGCTGGAAGCCCCCTTGTGCTTTTCTTATCAGCAAAGCCAAGCCCCATGAAATCAATGCTGGAGACTTTCAATTCTTTCTTCTTAACGTCATTATCTTCATCAAATTTATTTGATGATCTAACAAAACTTTGCTCTGTACTACCTGAAACCCATCAGAATCAAGATCATGTTTTGATTGACAAGCACTTGAATGCTTAATTAACATAAAGACCAATTCTCCATTTATACAGCTAAATATCAATCCTTTTAATGATTGGGCAACGAAAAGCACACGAAAGATATAGCAAAGCCTATTGGAAAAGTGCCTTGATCTACAAAGTCAAGCAAATACAATTGCAAGAAAAAAGATGCGTTTTTTACTGAACTGGCTATAGCCTCCTTGGCATCATCAGTTCCAAGCTCTTTCCTTTTCTTATAATCATTGGCTTTTTGCATAGCAGCCTTAACCGAGAGCGGCAAATCCTCATCGCCGGCATTTTGCTTTTGCTCTTCTTTCTCCGACTTCAATTTTTTATACGCTTCTGCTTTCTTCAAGGCTAGCTTCACGGGATCTACGGCGACCTCAACCTCGGATGAGTGTTCCGGGCCTTCCGGCGAGTTGCTCCGAGTTCGGAAAACAGAGAATTTCAGAGGTTTTGATTTTGGAGATGGAGACAAGAAGAAAGAGGGAGTATCTGCGAGTGGAGAAGAGAGCCAAGAATGGTTAAATGAAGCCATGGTTTGATGGAGAGAAGAGCTGGTTAGCCATTTTTGGAGTGGTAAGGTATCAGACACTCGTGGCTGCAACATCACCACCCATCCATTTCATCATTGCTCACTAAAACCGCATACCTGTTCCGTCTTTGGGTTTAAATTCGGTTTCTATTCGTATAAGAATTGTTTACCGGTCATTTATTTTGGATTGATCAATTTTGATTCGGTTCGGTTTAGCTTGGTTAAATTCAATTTTCTTTTTCTTTTTTTGACAGGCAAAATTCAATTTTCTTTATCACACAATCCTTAAGAACGTACCCGATGGCACAAAATAAATGTTAGCCCAATCTCGGCCCAGTCCAGTTGTACTTAAACTATAATGATTGGGATCCAATCTCGGCCCAGTCCAGTTGTACTTAAACTATAATGATTGGGATCCGGTCGGGTCAGGTCGTAAACACCGCCTTTTGTCTTCGACGTCGATGAGAAATTCAACCTTCAGCTTAAGCCCTAAAAATCTCAACTTGCTCTTCTTTACTATCTGAACCTCTTCGTTCTCTATATGTCTTGATTCTCACTTCTATCCAGAAACGTGAGAAATGACGAAGGTCTATGGAACCGGCACTTACGATTTTAAACGCCACAGAGTGGCTGAGTATCCACTGGAATTACCTACCCATCCCGCTGAGAAGCCACTAGAGTCAAAGCCTGGATCTAATTTGCCGAGCTCCATTACGTTGTCGGAGATTCAGCAAGATAGATTAACGAAAATTGCTGAGGAGAGCTGGATTAAGAGTGGAGGTAAGCTACCTGAGAAACCTTTCGATCCAGAGGTGGTGAAGGAGATTTATGTGACGGAGCTTAAGGTAACTAATGGCCGTAAACCAGTTCCGCTTCAGAGAGTAATGATTCTGGAAGTGAGTCAGTATTTGGAGAACTATCTGTGGCCGAATTTTGACCCTGAGACGGCTACTTTCGAGCATGTTATGTCTATGATTTATGATTCTTATGATTAACGAGAAGGTGACTAATCTTGCTCTCTTTCGTATTTAACTGGTTGCAAATAGTGAAACAATATTGTGGGAATTGCAAACAGTGAATAATGTCGATTCACGCTTTGTAGTTCCGGGAGAATGTGGCAGCTTGGATTTGTTTTCATGATCGGGACGATCTATTCAAAAAGTTTCTTCAAAAGGTTCTTCGGCTTAAAGAGGTTTGTTGTCTACCTTTTTGTATCGATTTTTATGATTTCCGTGTTGTTCTTGTTTGAGATATCACCGGTCGTTAAGCTTATCATATATTTACATTGTCTCTTGCTTACTATTGTAGGGAAGAGACTTGACTATTGCTGAGAAGACAAATTATTTGGTCTTCATGATTAATGCCTTCCAGGTTTGTTCTGTTACTTGAATATAGTTGTTGTATAGGTAACAAGTATTTTTTGAACTTTCATCTTGAATAACAGATACTTAAGACCACTTGTTGCGGATATAGCAGTTGTTGCCAAATGTCGACTGAGTGCTTTATACAAACATGAAAAAGGGAAACTTTTCGCCCAATTAGTTGACTTGTTACAGTTCTACGAAAAGTTTGAGATAAAGGACCATGATGGAACACAATTAACTGATGATGAAGCACTTCAATTTCATTACGATCATTTTATGGCGTTTCAGCTACTCGCTTTTAAGAAAATACCTAAGGTAATATAACCTGGTAATCAGGTTAAAATAATAATA
>CM071718.1:33730382-33749862 GCA_036630335.1 Physaria fendleri | reverse complement strand
ATGCGTCAATCTTATGAAAAATTGATGATCAAAAACCTTATATTTTTTTATCGATAGCTGATTCCAAATTCCAAATTTATATTACCCATAGTTGATCGCCAATTTTTGAAGAAGAGACGGGTACGCATAACATTTTTTTTTTTTTTGTTTGGTCGGGCGGGTACGCATAACATTAAATTGAATTTTCTTATAAAAAAATATATAATATTAAACCCCGAACTTTTTTCGTTTTCGCATTTTAAACCTTTAACTAATTCCTTCCCTTTTTAAACCCCAAACTTACTATATGTTTTCCAAAAGAATACCTAAACATTTGAATGTTTCGCATAATTAAACATTCCGTTAACAGAGTTAAACGACGGTTTAACAGAGTTAACGAGATGTTTAATTATGCGAAACATTCAAATATTTAGGTATTTTTTTGGAAAACATACGAGAAGTTTGGGGTTTAAAAAAGGAAACGGCTAGTTAAAGGTTTAAAATGAGAAAACGGGAAAGTTCGGGATTTAAAAAAGGAAGCGGCTAGTTAAAGGTTTAAAATGAGAAAACGGAAAAGTTCGAGGTTTAATTAACAATTTTCTCAAAAAAGAAATGCTAAGATGTAGGTTTTGTTGCCGAACATGTAAAAGATACACAACCACAATTTAATGGCCGACGTTGTTGTTTCTTTTCGTGTAAACCACAAATATTAATTATATGTGGCTAATAATAAACGTACAAAACCTCTTTTATTCGATAAGTTCAAAGATATTAGTAGTGCACAAAAAATATCTTACTCTTGACATGTAGTTTTGGAGTTTAATTGGTCTATCGTCCTATAAAACCCTACTATTGGAGATTACATCTTCTCATCTCACTTTATTCACCATCCCTACATTTCATTTGCTCCCAAAAACTAGTAGATCTAATGGCGATGTCTTTCTCAGGAGCTGTTCTCACCGGAATGGGTTCTTCTTTCCACAGCCAAGGAGCCAAGCAGAATGGCATTGGTGCAGTCGGAGTTAGCCGGAAGACTCAGTTCATCGCCGTCTCTCAACGCAAGAAGTCGTTAGTCTACGCCGCTAAAGGTGACGGCAACATTCTTGATGACCTTAACGAGGCCGGGTAATTAAGTCCACCTAACTCGTGGTTATATATACAAGATCAAATTTTAGTTTAGTTGGTAAATTCTTCATCTTAAAATATATAGGAAGAAAGCTTCGGATTTCGTGACGGATAAAACAAAGGAGGCAATGGCAGATGGAGAGAAAGCAAAAGATTACGTAGTTGAGAAAACAAGTGAAAACACAAACACTTTGACTAAAGAAGCTGAGAAAGCTTCGGACTATGTGGCCGAGAAAAGCAAAGAAGCCGCTAATAGCGCGGCTGAGTTCGCTGAGGGTAAAGCCGGAGAAGCTAAAGATTCCACCAAGTAGGGTTTGTTATTCATGTTTTCATACTTTACAATGAAGATCAGCCTGTTGTAATTTCTGTTTAATTTCCCATATCAAAATAAAGATATGACTCTCAGTTAAAAAACCATCCTCTGTGCTATTGCATAGTTTAATACTATTAAGAGTATTGAATAGATAAATAGCATCCATAACTGACTAACTTTAAGATTACATCATTTCTTACTTGGATTTGTGCAAAACCGGTCCTTATATATTCTATCCAAAGAAAATTTATGAAGTATATGATTTTTTGTAATATGAAAAGTTTATTCTAAATCAATTACTATTTTTTTTTCACATATTATTATCAAACCTGAAGTTTACAATCTAGTTTAAATACAAAACTGCTAAGGTAATTTACAAACGAAAATACTAGGCAGGTGAGATAAACCAAAGAGGTGAATAGGTGGTAGTTGAAGGTTGGTTGAAGAGGCCAAGGATAACAATTATAGGGAGATCATGGGATCACCTACAAAACCTCTGAAGAAGGCTTGCTTTCTATAGAATTCAGCTCAAAACAATGACGACTAGGATTTTTTCAGGGGAAATGCCGCAACTCGAGGAGTTCTTGACCTGTTATTCGCACAGGCAGAGGCTAGGAAGCATCCAATTCCACGGATGATAGTAGATACAACTACGGAAGAAACACCACAACAGAGAACACAAAGAACTCTAAATGACATGATGATAAAGGCAGGAAGCTAGACAATGAACACCATAGGCAAGCCAGCAAATCCCAAACAAGAAAACCAATTCCTTGGCCTAAGCTCCAATATGTTTTGCACATTGGAATTTCCTAGGTTAAACTTAAGGACCACAAACCAACCAGCATTAACCAACCTCATTCAATCCGCTAAAAATGCTTATCCCAAACCAGAAAATAAGAGGATAACTGAGACCTAACCCAAGACCAATCCGAAGATCATAAACACAGTCTGTAATCTAATCGGGAAAGGAAACAAACTAAAGTGAACCACCAAGACTCATGGTTAACTAATCTCCACAAAAAAAAACGATGGAACAAAGTTAATTCTAGCTGTACAGAGGGGATTCTAACCCTATCAACTCGTGGCGGAGAAACAAAACGGGGATTCTAAATCAATTACTATATCATGACCAAAAAAAAAATCAATTACTTTAATAAAATAAAACAAAAATTATGTATAAAAAATACATTAACATCTTTCTTTTTTATAGAATAACAATAATTTAACATTTGTGAAAAAAGTATGTTTATTATCAAGAATCAAGATCATTCACCAAACTTGTTTCTAGGTCAATATATAGATGTATATTTTGGACATCTTTGAGTTTACTAGAAAAGGCTCGAAGGTCATTATTTATATATTTAGTGGGACTTCTAAAAATATTTTAGGGATCAAATTCAAAGGGTCTAAATCAATGGCCCCGGATTTGGGGATACGTAAGAAAAACTTCTCATATTTGTACCCTTTCTAGTAAAAGGGAACAATGATTTGTGAGATTCGCATCTATGGTAACTTGTTTATGAATAATGTTTAGACATTGACCATTTCATGACTGTTATATGCAAATGACAATCTTCAAAACATATCATGAGAAATTTTATAGTCAAGTCTTGTAAACGAGAAACCAAAAACTTTATAAAAAACTGAAAAGTACTATTAAATGTGAAACTGATGACCTTTGTTTTTTTCAATGACAAATAATTGTTATGTATCACATATCTTGAATAAAAATGTAGTCGCTGTAAGGGGCGATACATTACTCTCTTTGTAAATGTAGAAGAAAAACAAAGTGAAAAGTTATAACCCAAAAAAGTAAAAAAAACATTGGGAGCTTAGTCCCAAGCACTTGGAGGTTCTCCGCCATACCCACCACTTGGAGCTCCGCTATATCCACCACCATAGCCTCCTCCTCCACCACCATAGTAATTGCTACCACCACCACCACCTCCTCCTCCTCTACTGTAAGACCCTTCCCTTCTAAAGTCACGACCACCAAACCGACCACCAGACCGCCGATTTTTACCACCACCAAATGTGGAGCGAGATGCATACCGTGTGAGCCACTCAGGGACTTCCTGGTTAGCTTCTTGCATCAGTTCAGCGAGTGGTCTGGCCAGTGAGGTGTTGCCATCGTTGAAGAAGGCAGTTGCTAATCCTGATTTGCCAGCACGTCCTGTTCTTCCAATACGGTGGACATAGTCATCAATGTCATTTGGTAGATCGAAGTTGACTACATGAGCTACGTGGGGAATGTCTAGCCCACGTGCTGCTACATCTGTGGCTACCAAAATCGGTGTTCTCCCACTCTTGAATGCCTTCAGTGCCACTTCTCTTTCCTTCAATGCACACATAGCAACACAATAACTTAGTCACACAGTTCTTACCAACACTTAATGATTATGATGACCAAAAGGTTAAATTTCTAACAGATTCCTTCAGATTTCGACCTTTGTTATAGGTTAAGTTGCAATGAACAATATTCCTACACGAGATCATCTCTTTGGTTTCAATATTGATGTCCCGCATTGACACACAAGATTTCAGCTTTAAATCGAATAACAAACCTGCTGTGTTCTGTCACCGTGAATAGAGGTTGCTGGGAACCCATTAATGCATAACCAATTTTCCAAAGAGTCAGCTCCTCTCTTTGTCTCCACAAAAACTAAGGTCAGGGCTTGCTGTAATTGTGGCGAAAACACAATCATCAAGAAGTATGAAGGAGTATGTTGTAATATTGAGACAAGACCAGCTACCTTGATAGTAAATCATGAACTAAACAAAAGAAGATTCCTTCCAAACAAAAGAGGAGTATTAGTTTTACCTTGCCTTGGATGCCATTCTCTCTCTGAGCGTGTAGCAGGTCCATGAGATGACTTCTCTTGTCCGAGTCAAGGACAAACTCAACCCTTTGGACAATTAAATCAGTACTTGAACCCCTTTGGACAATTAAATCAGTACTTGAACCCACTCTACCCACAGCCAAAAATATATAATTTGCTAGGAAGTCAGCTGCAAGTCTCTGCACAAGAAATAAATATGCTAATCTTTTAAAATCTGCAAATGATGTAACGTTCTAGTAACAAATATTATGCAGTTTTAATCACACATGAAACAGAAGCATAATACTTCAAATCAATTTAAAGCTTGCCATCAAAGGTCCACCATTCATCCAATAATGAAGTGGTATTATAATCCTCTGACAATAGAACCATCAGTTGCATGTCAGTAAAATAGCAACGACCGTCATTTCATGAAACATATGTATAGGCTAGCTAGCATCATAACAGGACTAGAATTCATGTCATTGTCATTAGCCTAGAACAAGAAACTCTCCTTCAGAAAAAGCTATAAATTCAGAAGAACAGCTATGTATATTGTCGTCATTACATGAAGTTTCAGTTTATGTCAAGACATTTTCTCTTTTCCACAGGAATTTAACTGTACACAGAAGGGACTTATGACTGAACCAAATATAGAATCACACACGTGGTAAAGTTTGCAAATTCTTATATTTCAACCAACAAGAAGGTGAATCAAGAAAAGGTGATTAAAAACAAGTAAACCAACCTGAATCTCTCTTGGAAAAGTAGCACTAAACAACAATGTCTGTCTAACTCCACGTGGAGGCATGTCCATTTGTTCAACAATCTTTCTAATTTGGGGTTCAAAACCCATGTCCAGCATCCTATCGGCCTCATCAAGAGCTAAATATCTAATCATCTGCATTGACACTCTAGCTCTCTCAAGTAAATCATTTAGTCGACCAGGCTAAATATCTAATCATCTGCATTGACACTCTAGCTCTCTCAAGTAAATCATTTAGTCGACCAGGAGTTGCCACAAGAATATCGACTCCCCTCTCAAGTTCCCGAAGCTGCACAAACAAGACAAGATATTACTATGCTGCAGTGTGAAGACAGAAACAATAATAGATACATCTACAAAATCTAGCAATTGTTCTGCATGTAATATTTTGATAATCCCTTAATAGATAAAGATACCGACTACAAAACCAAAAGTGTCTTAAACCAAGTTGAGTAGCCGAAGAAATGAACATGTTTGCATAAGCCAAAACAGTCAGCCTAAAAGACAATACCAAATAGATGGCAGTGGAAGACGCATGAAGCTGAATTCAGAAGTTGAAAAAAAAAAAAAAAAAAAAAAACTGAAAAAAAAAAAAAAAAAAAAAAAAACTGTATCTAAACAAAATTATTTGCACACTAAAATACCTGCTGGTTAATAGGTGTTCCTCCATATGCAACAACAACCTTCACACCAGTTTTGTAGGAGAACTTTTTAGCCTCATCATGTATCTGCCAAATCATCACAGAATAATATATGAGAAGCTAAATTCTACCAAGTAACAAAGCAAATAGAATCTTAACATTGGTAGAGAACCCTAACCTGACTCGCCAACTCCCTTGTTGGTGAGAGAATGACTGCAAGTGGGTAGACTGTCCGCGAACCACGTGGTCTCTGCACATGCTGATCTTTCATTATTCCACTAATTATGGGAAAGGAAAAAGCAGCTGTCTTCCCAGACCCTGTCTGGGCACAGGCCATCAAATCTCTCCCTTGAAGCAATATAGGGATTGCATGACGCTGTACAGGTGTTGGCTTTACATATTTGCATTTGCGGATATTTAGATTCAATGCCTCCCCGAGATTTATCTCTGCAAATGTGTTAACAGGAGGAGGCACATTATCCCCACTGGTCTCAATCGGAATATCTTCATAGGCATCAAAATTAATGACACTATTATCCTGCTCTGAAAAAGCCGGTTCTGGTTCCGAATCATCATTATCAAAGGGGTTTACTTCACGTTCCCTACGGTCCCACCCTCCGCTTCTGTTGTTATCAAAGGGGTTTACTTCACGTTCCCTACGGTCCCACCCTCCGCTTCTGTTGTTCCAACCACCACCCACGTTCCCTACGGTCCCACCCTCCGCTTCTGTTGTTCCAACCACCACCTCCTCGTCCACCATAGCCATAGCCAGAACGACCTGCATCAGCCCTATAACCACCACCACCACCAGCAGCACTGCCACCAGGAGCCCATCGAGACCCAGAAGGTGGACCCCCATAACCTACACGATCATTAGCTGGCAATGGAGCAACAGGCTCAGAAGTTGCTTGCCTGTTCCTTAGATGTGGAGGAACATAAGCAGGTCGTGACGGATGAGAATTCAGATTAGATGACCCAGAACCCTTGTTCTCTGAGTCAGCCACATCAGCCCATGATGCACTCATAATCGAAACGTATGACGCTCTTTAGGAAAAAAAAAACTATCTTACAAATCCTCAGCAAATAAGTCCTTTGATATCAAAATCAATAAATCAAATCCTCAAAGCAGCTCCCTTTACTTTAAAATCTTCAAAATAACACGGATTGCTGGAAAATCACAAGTAATCCACGAAATCAATAGTAGCAGCAACAGCTTTAAATAATGAAAGCACCTTTAAGAACCTCACAAAAAAAAATCAAAAGTGAATCCACCGAATAACACAAGACGAATTGAAAAGTACAGTCTTTAGAGAAGAGCATTTATTCAAACGAGGAAAAGAAAACGAATACAACAACACAAATGCCAACAGAATCACGAAAAGAGGACAACAATGTCCACCTTCAATTGGGAATTAAAAAAACCCAAAATTTCACCAAAAGTGCAGCAGATAACCCTAGCTACAGCGAAAACCCAGAGACGGAAGAATCGGAGAAATCAATGTAACCCTAAAATTCCTTCGAATTACCTTTTGGGATCGGACAGAGATAAACAGAGAGATACGTATGCGCGCAGAGCGATATAATCAATCGAAAGAGAGAGGTTGAGGTGTTTTTTTTCTTGGGTTTATTTTTGACTTTTGTTGTTCTTTCGTCTTCGCTATCAAAATTAAATTTGCTCACAGATTTCGTCCCGTTTTATCAATCTTTCATCTGATAGGATTATCCTCAGTTTCAACGTTGCGTGTCGGTTTGGTTGTATAGTTGTGGATTGTATGTCGGCAACATATTTTGGACTATTTATACACCGGCATTTACCAAACTAAAGTATGGATACTTAAACCGAAGTAAAAATTTCTAGTTTTCTTCAACAATGACATATATCAAAGTAAGAAGCATTACATGTAAACTCACTTCCTCTCTTATTCCATTTGGCCAAAATATTTGCCTGCGATAGTGACGAGCATATTTGCCATGGTGATGACTCTTTCATCTTCAACCTCTGAAGCACGAAGACTCGCACACTTCCTCAAAAGAGCTCTGAGACAAGCACAACTATCAGCATCCAAAGGAGTGTCCACAGATGCACACAATGCTACTACCCATTTGCAGTCATTACTCTTTAATCCACTCTCCTTCTCAACCAAACATATATGCTTCCTCAGCTTTGATACCCTCGTCACTGAGTCCATTTCCTGTATCTCTGAAACCACCCCACCAAGAGACTCATCACTGTCTGTGTGAAGACGCTTATTGAATATCTCCATGAGCGCCTCATCTACAGATTGACTCGACATTACCTCATCCCCGCACGTGTTGTCAGTTTGCGATAAAGCCTGTGAAAAAACCAGTAACACTTACCTTCATATCTTGTCCATTAATAGAAATCTTTTAGTATACAAGTTTGAAAAAAAATTACCATGCGAAGGTGTGAGAAGTCGAAAAGTAATGAGTCCTCCCATTCTTTCACAGGCAACAAGTGCTCTGGGCATTTGGGGATTTCAGGAATTTGTGGCATGTAAACACTTTGCTCTTTCTTTATGTATTTGCTTTCATCTATCTTGGCTACATTTACATTGGGAATTCCCTTAGCCTCCCACCTAAAGTGCAGAAACATGTTCACCATATATGCCAAAATGCAGATACAAAGAAGATTGAAAACAGAGTGGCAAATATACCTGACTCGTCTTAGATATTCAAGCCCATCTTCTGGTGGTCCAGAATCAAAATCAGGTTCTCCATCCACAGCAAACGCCGGCCTCAATATGCTATTGTAATCGTCATTATCTTCAATGTACTCCTCTTTCACAACATAATCTTCTTCGTCTTCCATTCCTTCTTTGGTGCCTAAATTTTCTCAAGAAGGAAAACGTCAGTTTTGTTTTCTCAGTGTAACAAAAACAACATTGCAGATGAACAGAAAACAACTAAGGCCCTTTAAAAGATTTAGCTTTTGTGAAGTTTTTGATTTAATTGAAGATATATCAACATGTACAATTTTTGGCCAAAAAAACCATGGCCATACACATGTTGAACCAAAGAACTTCTATATATCCCTTTACAATCTGAACCAAAGAATCTATATATCCCTTTACAATCTGTACCAAAGAGTCTATATACAGAAAGAATGTATCGTTTCTTAGAAAAAGGGAAAATCGCTGAACAAAGGACTTTGAGAGATTTATGAAACAAAGGACTTTGACAGATTTCTTCAGCTCAATTTACAAAGATGTTCACACGGTTTCGTCTTAGTACAGCTGATACAGGACCTGTGGAAAAGAAAACAAAAGGCCCCTATCAAAAAGACATATTACTGGAACTAGGAGAGAACGGATACAAGAAGAAATGAACTGGAATAAGGAAAGAGCTCGAGACATCAAAATCTTTAATAAGGCCAGAGAGCATTCAAGACATCTCCACAGTTTAAATAGGAAAGAACGAGAACCCCAACTGGATTTGTGTTTGATGATCATTTGACAAGGAAACACCATAGAATAGTAGCAAAGAAAACCTCATTTGAATGTGGGCGGAGAAAGAGACAACACACAAACACAAATGTATCAGATATACCTTAAAATTATACATGAGCTAAGTAATCTAACTTGGAGTGACATAAGTTTCTTAGACCTAAAGTTCTTTTCAATATGTTCAGCTAACAACAGGCAGGAACACAAAATGCAGCAGATAAGATAAAAGTAAGGTAAAGTGGAGTGTTACCGAGTATACTGATGCCACTCTCCCTCGGATAAGATTTTGAACTCTTGTGATTCTTTGAACCAACTAGACCTTCGTACTCAGTCACCAGCTCAGGTAGGAGCCTAGCATACATGGCATTCCACAGATTCTTTTGATTCTCAATGTGGGCATACCTCAAAGACTCCATTTGGTTCCTAGAGTACATTATCTTCCCATTCATTTCTCCACGGTTACGGAAGTCTGAAACTTTGGTTGATGCAATGCTAGAAGCATTTCCCTTTTCGATTGTTTTCTCTTCTGCAACTTTCTTGTACTTTCTTGGTGCATCTTTACCAGTGTGTGCAATTCCTAGTCTCTTAGGATGACTTTTACCTTTCTTGTAAAAAGGAACAACATCAAATAACGCAGTATCATCAACCAAATCGATCTTGACAGATCTTCCAACAAAAGCATTATCCTTAACGCTAACTCTTTCCACCTTCTCATGCAGATCTTTAGAGCCCTTTCCGTTCTTTTCAATCTTGGAGAAATCAGAAGCCTTAGCAAGCGTCTCCACATCGTCTTTCTTCTTAAAGATTGACCCAACTTCGATTTCAGCCAACAATCTTTTCTTCTCTGCCTCCAAAAGCATCTGAACATCAGAATCTTGTGCCTTCTTCTCAGAGTTCAAGCTTTCTTCCATATCCGAGATAGAAACGACGCACCCATCAGTCTCAGCAACATCTTCTATCTTGTGCACACCATCTCCAGATTGATCGCCTTCTCTGGAAATCTCAACCTGTTTCAGTTCCTCACCAACCTTGCTCTCTTCAAGAACCGTGGAACCAGATTCAGGTAGAGAGACTACTCCAGGACACTCCACTTTGATCGCCTCGGTTTCTTCAAGACTCGTTTCCGAGAAAGAAACTTCAACAGCTTCCGATTGGATGATCTTTCCGTCTTTCTCAGAAACAGAAGTAAGAGGCGAAGACTGAACTTCTTTCTTTGTGCTCATCGATCTTGATCTTTCCGTCTTTCTCAGAAACAGAAGTAAGAGGCGAAGACTGAACTTCTTTCTTTGTGCTCATCATCTCTTCAGCTGAGTCGTCGTTCTCTACTGGCAGTAAAGAAACGTTCTTTAGCGAGTCTTCTGCAAATTCCTCCCGAGAAATCGAAATTTTCTCCGATTCAATACATTCACCGGATTCAATCGTCGTCATCGCGAAGAGCCAAAGAGAGAGAGAGAGATTGAGGTAAAGATGAGTAAAGTGGTCAAATGAAGAGTTGCAAATGAAAAACCCTTCCCGTCGAAACGATTAAATAAGCTGAAACTGGTTCAGTTAAACCGAACGATCTGATCCTCAAACCGGTGACAATTATTGCATTAATCAATTAAAAGGGGTATTTACGGTAATATATATAAAGAACTCGAAAACTCCGAATCACTCTCTTCTCTTCGTTCGTTGCTTACAAAGCGACGAGACTGTGTGAGAGTGATAGTGGGGAAATATCGAAGAATACGCAGATTCAATCCAATTTGGGATTACGACTTCCCCTAATTTGGAAACCTGGTCCTGTTTCCTGATCTGTTATCTGGATTGGACGAGAGGAGAGAAGGAAGCAACGGGAATGGGCGCGCGAATTCTATTCCCAAGGATGCGACCATTGATCTTGATGAGCAGATATCGCAGCTCATGCAATGCAAGCCCCTCTAAGAGCAACAGGTGCCTGCGAATTTCTCCTTAGATCTTAATCTGCTTTGTTGTTATGGAATTAGGTTGTACCGATGATTGGATTTTTTATTTGTTTTGAGTCGAATACTGTTCTTCTTTTTTCTCTGTATGATGTGTGTTCTTGTATAGGATTAGCATATTTTATTTGAAGAGTTTCGAGTTATTTGAAATGGGCATCTTCGGCAAAACTGTTAGATTTTTCTTGGTGTATGTGTTCATTCTCGGATGTTCATTTTTACCGTAGTTTTATTAGGGGTTGGACAATTGGATTTGCTTCCATGGTTTAATGATTAATTTTAGCTGCAACTGATTCTTAACATAGATTGATTAACCATATCTCAGCTTGTGTTTCTATGTGCCTGGTAATGTGATTTGATGATTAAATTTCACCTTCTTTCGTTACTAGCTTTTCAATTAGTGGGAAACATAGCAGAAATGTAAAAGGGAAACAGTTTTTGCTGGTGTGAGAGATATTGCAACTTCGTAGAGGATCAATACTTGTAGCTGATATCAAGCAATGCTTGTAGGGGTCTTTCTGTAATTTATTTATCTGTTTTCTGCATGTGTCAAGATGATTTCTGTAATTATGTTTCCAATTCATGTTTTTGGTAGTGATTAATTACTGTTAATCCAGAGGAAGTCGAAGTGGTGACTGTCATATGCAGTATTGTGTTATTTTCTTTAGGTTAGAGCATTATGTAAGAATGCCAATGAGATCTTAATAAATGAAAGCAATGTTCAGGTTAATTCTTGGTCTTGCATATCTCTTTGGCTGACTAATTCTTTCAACACTCGTGGTGGTTGCATTTTCAGTGTGGTAGATTGTGCTACGAGCCATGAATTCATTAACTCTTCCTGTTCTAATTGCAGCCTGTGAAAAGCCCTATGACAATCTGCGGTGATATTCATGGACAGTTCCATGATCTTGCAGAGCTTTTCCGTATAAGGGGAATGGTAACATTTATAAAATTTTCTGAGAATCATAACTATGTATTTTTCATCTTGCATTTGGTCTTACCCCTTTTGTGCATTTTGGATCTGGTACTGACTTTTGGTTGACCATGTATAAATAGCTCTAAAAAACTTGCAATTGATTTTCCTCTTTGTGCAGTGTCCTGATACCAGTTATCTATTTATGGGGAACTATGTGCACCATGGTTATTATTCTGTCGAAACTGTTACGGTAGGAACATGAAGTATTCAGGCTTCCTTCCTTTTCTCGTTTATGAGTAGGCCTATTAATTGGCAAGTCAGACTTTGCGTTTTATCTTCGTAAATATATATTGTTTGCATGATAAATAGTTTTTTTCACTGTGTGAATACTTTGTGTCTGAATATGAAGTATGTTGATATGATTTCTCCTTTTATTCGTTTTCCCAGCTGTTAGTCGCCTTAAAGATGTAATATCCTTAGCGAATCACTTATCTTAGAGGAAATCATGAAAGTCGCCAAGTAACGCTTAAAGTTTATTGGTCGTGATGCTTTATGTTTTTATTAATTTGTTTTCACTTGCAAACTCACATTCTGATGTTAGATACAGTACTGCATTGCGTCTCCAGTCTTTATCCAGCGTTGAGATAATGAGATCTTGGTTGATATTACATTTTTTTCTTATAATTTTGTTTTTTTGTCTCATCATACTTTTTGTTGGTTGATTAGTACTTTTCTATCATCCTACTCTTTTAGCTGACACAGGCTTTTCGTCTTATCTTCCTTCAGGCAGGTTACTCAGGTTTATGGATTTATGATGAATGTCTACGAAAGTGAGTCTTTTTAGAAAAACCCTTATTTTGTAGATGCTGCCAATTTATGCATGTAATTTATTTTTATCATTATCATTACTCTTGTCCTTAATTTTTGTTGGTGCTGTGTCTGTGTATTTGGGTTTATGCTTAAGATTGCTTGCTGATAACATATAATATAATTCATTATCTTAATCATCCGGTTTGCTGCTTATTAACAGTTACTTAGATTTTGCATTTTATTATTTGAGATATATCGATATTACAATATCTATTTTGCAGATATGGCAACGCAAATGTTTGGAAATTCTTTACAGACCTCTTCGACTATTTCCCGTTGGTTAGTACCTATAATACCTCATAACTTTCTTCGGCTTTTTTTGGGTGGATTTCTCATGACTCTATCCTAGTTCTGTATTCATTTAATGTAGATGATCTGTTCTTTGTCTTGTGCTGTTAAGATTATTTTGAATTGAAGTATTGGTTTTGTAGTGTGCTGTTGTGTTACGATCTTCATGTCTATAACTCAAATAAGAACAACTTAAATGGATTTATGAGGCTGAGGTGGCTTTAAAGTAGTTTTAGAGTGGGGAATAGTTAAACTCTTCAAGGTCTGACCTTATAGAACAACAAAACGTGTAGGATTTTCATGATTTCTAAACACTTTACTACCTTTTCAAGAACACCTTTTCATCACGTATAAATACAGTAAATTTGCTTCATTCAAAAAAATACAGTAAATTTGCAATTTGAGAAACTCATGAATGTTTTTTTTTTTTTGTTTTTTTTTTTTTTTTTTTTGAATTTTTTTTTTTTTTTTTTTTTTTTTTTTTTTTGTTAATTAGAAACTCATGAATGTTAATAGTGCATCCACGTCGTTTTCCAAGTTGGATTTCTTTTAAAGAAAAAAAAAATTATGTAAATATTTTCCTTTTTTCATATATATTTTCTTCCTTAATGACATTATTTTCTTCTAATTTTATCTGTTATTTATCTACTAATGAAATACTTAAAAATATAACATATGTTTACCTTTTAAAATTTGTAAAGTAAACCTGCAATTTGAAAAAACTGATGTTTCCAAAAAAAAAAAAAAAAAAACTGATGAACATAAAAAAAAAAAAAAAAAAACTGATGAACATAGTGCATCCACGTCGTTTTTCAAGTTGGATTTCTTTTTTTAAAAAAAAATTATGTAAATATTTTCCTTTTTTCATATATATTTTCTTCTTTAATGACATTATTTTCTTCTAATTTTATCTGTTATTATCTACTAAAATATGTTTACCTTTTTAAAATTCGTAAAAGTAAATCTGCAATTTGACTTTAAAAATTGATGTTCGAAAAAGAAAAAAGAAAAACTGATGAACAATAGTGCATCCACGTCGTTTTCCAACTTGGATTTCTTTTTTTTTTTTTTTAAAAAAAAAGTGTTTATAAATACATTACTTGTTAAAGTAAAAGAGCCCACAATCCAGGCCCTGCTTGGACTTATCGAAGCTACAAGAAAACAAACTGAATCATTTGTAATCTGGTGTGAACTCAAGATCTGTTGACGAATCCAGATTCTTGCGACGGAGCTGAAGTCGAGTGAAGACAGCGCAAATAGTAGCTTTAGATTTTGTGTCATTGAAGATCGGACTCTTCTTCTTCTTGGCGCTTCTTCTTCTTCTTTTGTTTTTGAACGGGGATAAGTGGAGAGAAGGGGTGAGATCAAGCTACGGATTGTTCTAGGTTTTGCTGTATGTCAGTAGATTGTGTTGAAACTGATTTTGGTGGATTTTTTTGCTGTATGTCAGTAGATTGTGTTGAAACTGATTTTGGTGGATTTGGAGAACTTGTAAACCCTATTCAATGGCCTCAGCTTCGAAAAAGACGACGGTATGTCCTCTCCACGTTGCCTCTTCTCCGCCTCCTAAAACTGTATCTGCTGCGCCTGCTTCGGTTGCTGAATGGTCCAACGGTGAGGATCAGCGAGCATCTAAGGCTGTTTTAGAATCCACAATCCGCTCTGTCGATTCGCTTCCTGATACTGCCAAGAAACCTGCCAACAAAGGTAATCATACGCTCTGCCTTTTGATTTATGCTCCTCTGGTTGATCTTGATCGTTAATTACTTTTCTGATGTTAGATCGCGAGTTGTTTAAGTTACTTTTTGAGAAATTGCTTGTTACGTGCTGCTATCAGTATTTGATGGCTTCTTTCTTACACTTAGACAGGTTTGAAATTGAGATCTCATTGTGATCTATTGTGTTCACAATTGTACCAATGCAGGAATTTCTGTGTTGCCAAGGACTGAAACCAAGCACCCATTGGATCCTCTATCTGCTGCAGAAATATCGGTTGCTGTGGCGACGGTTCGAGCTGCTGGTGCAAATCCTGAGGTACGGTTGTTTTGTATTCTTTTCATCTAGCAGAATGCTGAAAATACTGTCATCACTTTGGTCAACTGAACTTTTCAATAATTTCTTTGGCAGGTTAGGGATGGCATGCGTTTCATTGAGGTGGCTTCTGTGGAACCAGAGAAACATGTTGTGGCGCTTGCAGATGCTTACTTTTTCCCTCCGTTCCAGCCATCACTACTTCCAAGAACTAAATCTGGACCTGTGATTCCGATGAAGCTCCCTCCAAGGCGAGCAAGACTTGTTGTTTACAACCAAAAGTCCAATGAGACAAGTGTTTGGATTGTAGAGTTATCTGAAGTTCATGCTGTCACTCGGGGTGGGCATCACAGGGGAAAAGTTGTTTCCTCACAAGTTATACCTGATGTTCAGCCACCCATGGTATGTTTATGGAATTGCATCTCTAGGTGAATTTTCGATTCTACTGTTGGGCCAGTCTCTCAATTTAGATTCTCATTAATTTAGGATGCGGCTGAATATGCTGAATGTGAAGCAATTGTCAAAGACTTCCCTCCTTTTATAGAGGCAATGAAGAGGAGAGGTATTGAAGACATGGATCTAGTGATGGTTGATCCTTGGTATGTTACCAACATCATGGTTTCTGCTAAAAGTTGTCAATAAGTGTACATTCTCCCTAAGTCTTTCTCCTAATGTATTATGCAGGTGTGTGGGTTATCATAGCGAGGCTGACGCTCCTAGTCGTAGGCTTGCAAAGCCTCTTATATACTGTCAGACTGATAGTGATTCCCCTATGGAGAATGGCTATGCTCGTCCAGTTGAGGGAATTTATGTACTTGTAGACATGCAAAACATGGTGGTGATTGAGTTTGAAGACCGTAAGTTTGTGCCACTCCCCCCACCTGATCCTTTAAGGAATTATACCCCAGGTGAAAGTAGAGGGGGTGTTGATAGAAGTGATGTTAAGCCTCTCCAGATTGTTCAGCCTGAAGGTCCAAGTTTTCGTGTAAGAGGTTACTTTGTCGAGTGGCAAAAGGTAGATTTTCAGTAATAGCCTAATATAAAACAAGTGATTCTGTTCAACTATATTTCTAAAGGGATCCATATATTGTTTACAGTGGAACTTTCGTATTGGGTTCACTCCAAGAGAAGGTTTAGTCATACATTCAGTAGCATATGTTGATGGTAGTCGAGGTCGAAGGCCTGTTGCACACAGGCTAAGTTTTGTGGAGATGGTTGTGCCTTATGGCGATCCAAATGAGCCACATTACAGGAAAAATGCTTTTGATGCAGGGGAGGATGGTCTCGGAAAAAACGCACATTCACTTAAGAAGGTTTGAAAGTTTTTTTTTTGTTCTTATTATCTAGCGGATCTCAGTTTGTGTTTAACAATAAGTTTCCATAGGGATGTGACTGTCTCGGATCTATCAAGTACTTTGATGCTCATTTCACAAATTTCACTGGAGGAGTTGAAACAATTGAGAACTGCGTTTGCTTGCATGAAGAGGACCATGGGATTTTGTGGAAACATCAGGACTGGAGAACAGGATTAGCGGAAGTGCGAAGATCTAGGAGGCTAACTGTCTCTTTTCTATGTACTGTTGCTAACTATGAGTATGGGTTTTACTGGCACTTCTACCAGGTAAGTGGAATATGTGATTATCCTTTTCTCGAGTAAAAAAGATACTAGTCATATTTGCATATAATTTCTATAGGTGAGATAGGTGACATGTTCATGAGAATAAATCCTGAGTTTAGGATGGTAGCTCACAACTATTTAAGCCTTAATGGGACATTGATTAACAGTGCTGAATCCAAGTTTCATTTGTTGGCTGATTTGTAGTTTTATCTTTCTAGATATTTGAAGACCAATATCGGTATATGTCTTGAATTTGTAGGATGGGAAAATCGAAGCTGAGGTAAAACTTACTGGTATTCTCAGTTTAGGAGCACTGCAGCCAGGAGAAACTCGAAAGTATGGTACTACTATTGCTCCTGGGTTGTATGCACCAGTCCATCAACATTTCTTTATCGCTCGCATGGATATGTCTGTGGACTGTAAACCTGGTGAAGCTTTTAATCAGGTACCTTCACCTTACTGGTCTTCTTCGTGTTGTTTACTTATGGGGGATTATATTCTCGGTTTTCCAGGAATGGCATTGGTTACATATGAACTTTTAAGTTCCTATAGTTCTTGAAAAATAAAATCTTAGATACATGTTCCGAGATGATTTTGCTCATTAGTCAGCTTAATCCTTTTTTATCTAGGTAGTTGAGGTAAATGTTAAAGTTGACGAGCCTGGTGAGAACAATATCCACAACAATGCGTTTTATGCGGAAGAGAAGTTACTTAGATCGGAGGGAGAGGCGATGCGTGACTGTGACCCTCTTTCTGCTCGTCATTGGATTGTAAGTAATCCGTTCATTGAATTTGATTTGTAGAGATGGTACACAACTGACTTTAATCTGTTGCCAGGTAAGGAATACAAGGACTGTAAACAGAACGGGCCAATTAACCGGATACAAACTTGTCCCGGGTTCAAATTGTTTGCCATTAGCTCGACCCGAGGCTAAGTTTCTAAGAAGAGCAGCTTTCCTGAAGCATAATCTATGGGTTACTAGGTACGCCCCTGAAGAGAAGTTTCCTGGAGGAGAATTCCCAAACCAAAACCCACGTGTTGGTGAAGGCCTTGCCACATGGGTGAAACAGAATCGCTCATTGGAAGAATCTGACCTCGTTCTTTGGTATACATCTTTCTGTTACTTTTTTTTTTTGGGTCAAGAACATCTTTCTTTTACTAATTCGATTCACTTCAAACTATTAGTTACCAAATTTTGCAATTACAAAGTGGAATTTTTCGTTTTAACAGGTATGTGTTTGGGATCACACATGTTCCTAGACTCGAAGATTGGCCGGTTATGCCCGTCGAACATATTGGTTTCACACTAATGGTAAGCAGATCTTTCTTTGTCTTGTAAGACTGTAACAATAAATCAATAATCTTTTACTTAAAAAAAAAAAATAATGTGATGGACAGCCACATGGATTCTTCAACTGCTCACCGGCCGTAGATGTGCCACCGAATCCATGCGAATTGGATACTAAAGACAGTGAAGTCAAAGAGGTTGCTGCACCGAAGTCTCCTCAGACTGGTTTACTTTCAAAGCTTTGAAGACCACATATATTTTCTTTTAAAATTCTCCTTGATAACATTTTGTTTGTTTGTTTGTTGTATTTGCAAGACTCAAAACTTGTCGTTGGATTAATATTTTGTCTTGAACATTGTCGTCTTAAACAAAAAATTCCGAAGAACCAAAGAAAAAAAAAAATTTAGGTGATGAATGCATTTTCGAATCGAGTATGAAAAGGATTTAAAAAATTGCTATAGTTTAGAATCGAGTTTTTTTAAAAAAAATTTGAACATCCAAAAAAATTTTTTTGTGAAAAAAAAAATCATCGAGTTGTTTCTGGTTGACCTACTGCCTGTGTACCTAAAACGAAACTAGTTGCCCCATTTAAAAAGCTATTGGGCTCAATTTAACATAATAATGAGCCGAGAATATCTTACTACCACACGGTATACACCACATGACAATATCCAACGAGCACCACTGATTAAAAAAGATGTAAAAAATGCAAACTAATTGGCAGTACACACATACATACACGGCCTGGGGAAAGAACTAGTGAGGTGGGTCCCGCAAACAAACTACTCCTTTAGGCCGCACGTGTGATAATAGTTCAAACAGTCAAAGACTTCGATTGTACTTAAGCTACGGGCCCCACATGTGATAACTCCTGCCGTTTCAGTCCCTTTACCATTTCTAAAATAAAAAAAAATGAAAAATTTGACAAGAAGACAATAGTTCGTGTTTATTCTCTGTCACTCGACTTGTCATTGTACTATAATATACACTTTACTTTCTTTTCTTAATAAATTATCTCTAATCATAATATCCCCTATATATTATTTGGGAAGCAAAAAAGCTGAGGTGTCATCACCAGAAGCTCCCTCACAGACCTTATTTACAAGTATGCCATTATCAAAAATTAAATTAATAAATTAATAACGAAAATTATTACTATATTTAGCTATATCAAAAAATTAAATTAATAAAATAATAACAATAATTAATTACTATATTTAGCTATTAATTACTAAATTAATTAAGTCATTTAAATATTTAGCATATTTAATTTTACATTCACATGTATATCTTCTAACAATTAATTAATTATTATATTTAGCTAATTACTTAAATAATCTTCTATATATTATTTAAGAAGCGAAAATATTTAGTTCTCCTCGATAGAATTGGTCTCACGC
>CM071718.1:33652552-33666679 GCA_036630335.1 Physaria fendleri | reverse complement strand
AAAAAAAAAAAAAAAAAAATTAAAAATATACAAAAAAAAGTGCACGTGGAATATTATCATGGAATTTATTCCATTTTCATTTCCTTTTTTTTCTAGGTCATAATGTTTCTTTTTTGGCCAAAAGTTAATATTCTTCGAATAATTCTGATAATTAACTAATTTAAAAACATAAATAAATCTTGATGTGTACTTAATTATGCAACTCAATTACCCAAACTTAAAAAAAAAAAAAATTAACTGGAAAAAGGTAAAACGAAAAATGCTTTTACCCTCCTGATTTGCCACCGACACCTTGACTTTCCATTAAATACCATTAAACCCCTAATATTTTTAAAAATATTTATTTCGTCCAAATAAAAAACCGGTATATAAACACTAACCGAACCCAAAATCATAATTCAAAACACAACCAGTTTGGTTTTGTAATTAAATCAAATTAAAGATCAAACCAAATTACAAAGACTTTTCAAGAACACTGATACATCAAAAGATCACTAACTAAATCATCAACCAAAGAAGAAACAATCTCTTCTTCAATATCAATACCTTCTTCAAACATCTCTTTTTCATAACCAATCCATCTTCCTTCAAAACAGCTCATATCATGATCCACAAGCTCATCAATCATCATTTCTCTCATCTTCTTTAACCCTTTAACTTCTCTGTTCAGTTCTTCAGCTAATAAGTCTCTAATCTCACTAAAAAAAATTAAAAATATACAAAAAAAAGTGCACGTGGAATATTATCATGGAATTTATTCCATTTTCATTTCCTTTTTTTTCTAGGTCATAATGTTTCTTTTTTGGCCAAAAGTTAATATTCTTCGAATAATTCTGATAATTAACTAATTTAAAAACATAAATAAATCTTGATGTGTACTTAATTATGCAACTCAATTACCCAAACTTAAAAAAAAAAAAAATTAACTGGAAAAAGGTAAAACGAAAAATGCTTTTACCCTCCTGATTTGCCACCGACACCTTGACTTTCCATTAAATACCATTAAACCCCTAATATTTTTAAAAATATTTATTTCGTCCAAATAAAAAACCGGTATATAAACACTAACCGAACCCAAAATCATAATTCAAAACACAACCAGTTTGGTTTTGTAATTAAATCAAATTAAAGATCAAACCAAATTACAAAGACTTTTCAAGAACACTGATACATCAAAAGATCACTAACTAAATCATCAACCAAAGAAGAAACAATCTCTTCTTCAATATCAATACCTTCTTCAAACATCTCTTTTTCATAACCAATCCATCTTCCTTCAAAACAGCTCATATCATGATCCACAAGCTCATCAATCATCATTTCTCTCATCTTCTTTAACCCTTTAACTTCTCTGTTCAGTTCTTCAGCTAATAAGTCTCTAATCTCACTTGACATTACCATCATCATACTTTTGCAGCTTCTTCCAATTAACGTCCTTTCGAATTTCGCCGATAGGCATTGATTCACGCAGTCGAAAAGTGTCTTTCTTTCTAGTTTCTTTGACATTGTGGATCTTTGTGAATGTTCCATATCATCAAAGAGGCTTGAGGGTAGTAATAATTCTTTTGTGCTGAAGGTTTCCGAGGCGAGGTTGAGGTGGCTAGAGTTGAGGATCTTGGTTATGTACTGAAGCTCCCAGTCGAGTGATGTTGCTGTATCTGTTTCATCTATGGTCTGGTATGATTCGTTTGAGGAAACCTCTTGAGCTGATGAGTTCTGTTTCATGCCTGAAAAAGACAACAACATCAAGCGTAAACCGGCTTGATTTAGATCGGGAGAATATACGGTTTTATGACACAAATACTAGGAAACTAGACAAAGTCATACCATATTCTCTGTCATGTCTGCAGTCCACAAATACTAGGAAACTAGACAAAGTCATACCATATTCTCTGTCATGTCTGCAGTCTGAGATACTCTGGCTGCTAGAGAGGGCAAAGTCATCAGCTTCTGTAAGAGTACTGATGCTGCTAACTTCATGTTCTTCTCTCTGTGTCATCATCTTCTTCTTCTTTAAGGAAAAACAGACAAGATTTTTGTAAGCATTCGATATAATAGAATAGTGAAACTGCATTTTTATGGAAACTAACCTGGAATTTCTGGTTGTTGTACAATGAAGTACAGTCAGAAACAGTTTCATTCTCTGTTAAGACTTTATCAAGACTGTTTTGAGTCATCTCACTTTGTATAGATGGCGATGATATCATCCCGTTTGCTGTAATGGAACTCAAAGACTCTTCTTGGATCAAGCTAGAGCTCGATGATTCGATCTTAGAGGTCAATTCCCTTAGCTTTTTCTCCAAAAGTGCATTTAAAGAATCACCACCTATTACATTGAACTTAACAGCAGAATCAGGATCTTGTTTGGTTCCTTGTGAAAGAGATGATAAACCTTTGATTGAAGACGAAAAAGTGAAAGAAATCACATCCATGTCCCTTTTTGGATCATCTTTAGTCTTGTTTGAGTCACCATCAATGGAAATGTTACATTTTATCGATTTTTCACCCCTTTTGATCCTCTTATCTTCACATACTCGCTGTTCTTGCACTCCATTCCGCGGTTTTTTGTTTCGAGGAAGACTCTTCTTGCGGGACAAAGTTGGTTTTTCTGCTGATTTCATAGTATGTCCTGGACTCTTTGATGTAGATCCACTTTCCACAAGTATGTCCTGGACTCTTTGATGTAGATCCACTTTCCACAATAACCTTATTTATAACTTTGTTCATTACTTTCTTGGATTGTTGGTTGTCTCTGCAGTTCTGCTTCTGGTAGTTCTGCTTCAGCACATTCTTCTCCGTGCTCAACGAAGATCCTTTCAGACTGTTTTGGCTTTTAACTGCTCTATTCTTAGCTTCCGCTTTCTCCTTTTGTCCGAAAGATGTCCTCTTATTGCCGCTTGAGGATGTTGAACTACTGGTCTTTGCTTGCGCAGAGAAAGAAGGCGGCTTCACATCACAACTGCTTTTTCCCAATGCTGTAGTTTTCTTCTCGTTTTGATCTCCTCTCAGGTACTTACTGTTGCGAGTATCATTAGAGCTTTGAGGAACTGAAGTTGAACCTTTCTGTGCAGCTTCTAGTTTCTCTTTCAAATCTCGAATCCTCAATGGAACTGGAGACAAAGAATCCGAAGATGAAACCACCCGTGTTCTTGCCATCATCCGTGGACTTTGCTCAATCATTCTCGAAGCAGCTTCCATTACAAAATCAGGGTTCCTAGATTGAACAAATCCAGGTTTCCTTATAGGAGACAAGAGCTTATTATGAGTGACAGAGATCGGTTTAGCTGATCTTGGAGGTAAAGTTTCAGTTTGAAACCGCTCAATCATCCTCTTACGCGGCCCTTTACTCGTTCTTGAATCCAAATTATCCCAAGAAACACCATCAAAGTCTCTTTGATGATCAACATTAGCATCCCAAGCGTTTACTTGTCGCGAGGATCGGAGAAAGTATGGATCAAGATCAGGATTAACTCTTTGTTCCATAACGTTTTGTAGCGGTAAACCCTCTAAACCCATAAGCCTAGCTACCACACTTGGTGCTCTAACCACATTTCCATCATCACTAACCACAGATGATGCACAACAACTCGAGTCACTTCTCGGGTTATATCCCGAGTTCTTAAAGTCTCAAAGTCTCTTTGATGATCAACATTAGCATCCCAAGCGTTTACTTGTCGCGAGGATCGGAGAAAGTATGGATCAAGATCAGGATTAACTCTTTGTTCCATAACGTTTTGTAGCGGTAAACCCTCTAAACCCATAAGCCTAGCTACCACACTTGGTGCTCTAACCACATTTCCATCATCACTAACCACAGATGATGCACAACAACTCGAGTCACTTCTCGGGTTATATCCCGAGTTCTTAACAGTCTCATCAACCTGAAACTGTTAAAGAAACATTCACACCACAGTACAAAATCAGTTCATATCATTTACAAAACTAACTATATAACAAAGAACATGGTATTGAGCAATAAAGCTTACAATAGATTGTCCAGTAATCGAGGGAGTTTGAACATTCTCTTTTGATTCTTCTGTTTAAAAAGCAAAAGACAAGAACATAGATCATTGAGCTGCATTGCCTCTTATAAATTCAAGTATAGAGCAAACAGGTAGAACAAAAAGATACCAGAGAGTTTAGATGAATTGGATGAGAAGAGCTTCTTCCTAGATTTTCCAGGCCATTCAAACAGATTTAGAAATGCTCCTCTAGGTCTTTTTCTCTCAACAATGTCCATCTTCATTCACCTATGAATCAAAACAATTACATTAATTTCAATGTATCTCATCAAAACAACAGACCCAACAAAAGAACAAATTTTTAGCTGAAGGGTATAGAGAATCTGATTGGTATAGCAGAAGATCAAAGAAAATTAGTCTAAGAATGAAAATTTCTTTACCTATTAGTTTCTCAGAATACCAAAGAGCTCATTGTTACTTAAATGTGTGATTTTTCCAGAAACCCTTAATTGAAGATCTTACTCACAATCGCACTGTTAATTCTCGAAGTTTCTAAAAAAACAAAATCGAAGGAATCAAATCAGAAAAAGATAAGATTTTGCGAGCTGGGTTAGCTCAGAAATGTTGAAACAGATTCAAGTTTGAGGATTTTGGGCATTTGAGATTAGGGATTTGACGAAGCTGAAGATGTAGTAAAAGAGACGTTTTTAAAAACGAGATAAGTGGAGTTTGAATTGAAATGGAGACAAAGAGAGCCGTTGCGAAGATTGAGAGAGAGAAGACAAAGATAGTTTTGAATTTAGGAAACTGAAAGCTCACTCCTTTAAGCAATTAAAAGTATTGCTTTTTTTTCTACATAAAAAAGGCAAACAAAAAAATATAATCAACAACTATTTTGTCTTTTGTTTTTAACATGATCTATTATTTTTTTTCTGGCAATATAACATGATCTATATAACTAGAAAATCAGTTCATTTATATGGGAGACTAGTTAAAATTTTTTTTGCAGATTTCGAATTGAAAACCAATTTAATTTATATATATATATATATATATATTGCGGGTTTTATAGATTTTTGCGAATTTAATTTTTTTACGATTTTTGTTTTGCAGGACACTTTGCGAGTTTAACTAGGTTTTTACGATTTTTGTTTTGCAAAGATGAATTTGCGAATGCGGATTCAGACCAAATATTTTGTGTACATCATATGTGGGACAGATTCATATTAAGAAATTTCTTACCTACAATTAGCATCCAATGTAGTTGAAATTTATGTAAGGTTTAATTATGTTATAAGGTTCAATTTAAAAGAGAATTTGAATTAGTTAGGGGACAAGAGAACACAATATTTAAAAAGGTCATAACGTTTAAAACTTTTTTTAGGTGTAAAATAAAATAATATTTAAAAAGGTCATAACGTTTAAAACTTTTTTTAGGTGTAAAATAAAATAAAGGCAAGGACTTTATGGCAAACAGTGAAGTCACTATATGTCATATTGATAGTCTTTTTATATTATGGGGTCATTATAGGATCTCAAACAAAATATGTGTAATTTATTTGATTCTAATAAATTTAAACAAGTGAAATAATCATTAAGATCTATGTAATAAAAACATTAATCATATAGTGAAATAGACTGAAACACAATGTGTTCTTAAATATGTAAAGAACCTTTCTCCTTTCTGCTCTTTAGATCTTGTAATAATCAATCTCATTTTCTAATCACAGGACCTCTATATGGAACTCTCCATATCACAAAGCTATCTGGAGGTTGATACTCTTCGAGCCATGTCACATTTGAGATTACTTCTCCACTCATCACTTCAATCTCACCTGAAAAAGGTCATAACGTTTAAAACTTTTTTTAGGTGTAAAATAAAATAAAGGCAAGGACTTTATGGCAAACAGTGAAGTCACTATATGTCATATTGATAGTCTTTTTATATTATGGGGTCATTATAGGATCTCAAACAAAATATGTGTAATTTATTTGATTCTAATAAATTTAAACAAGTGAAATAATCATTAAGATCTATGTAATAAAAACATTAATCATATAGTGAAATAGACTGAAACACAATGTGTTCTTAAATATGTAAAGAACCTTTCTCCTTTCTGCTCTTTAGATCTTGTAATAATCAATCTCATTTTCTAATCACAGGACCTCTATATGGAACTCTCCATATCACAAAGCTATCTGCTAATCACAGGACCTCTATATGGAACTCTCCATATCACAAAGCTATCTGGAGGTTGATACTCTTCGAGCCATGTCACATTTGAGATTACTTCTCCACTCATCACTTCAATCTCACCTGGTTTCAGACAACATCATGTCATCATCAACACTTCAATCTCATCTGTCTTCTATGATATCTAACTCTTATCTAAGTATCTAGCCAAGAACCTAGTGGTTTAACCAATCATTCCTCAACCAAAGTCTTGTGAAAGTAAATAAGCAGTTCTATGAGATTTAAGTTATAAAGTGGTGTTCTAGTGTGAAATTTATAATTTTACCTGGTAAATCTCGTATTGGTGATTTGCGAAAGTAGTTGCAGTGTCTCCCGTGAGTTGATGAGTATGGAGGAGATAAGATGTCGAAGATTGCACAATGAGTGACAGCTTTGAAACAATGAATATTGCCGCCGGTTGTTGGATATAGAGTGGTTGCTGGGCAAGGGGCAGTCATATCTGTATCCTTGACAAGCTTTGCAGGTCTCGCTAAGAGTGAAAGGGAAACAATTGATTAGTTATTTTGAGATAATTTGCATAGAATGGAAGTTATATTGCGGTGGTTTACATGTCATTACCTTGTAATGGATCGTCTAGCTCTGATAGTTCAGACTCAACCCAATCATATGACTTCACGTATTACCTTGTAATGGATCGTCTAGCTCTGATAGTTCAGACTCAACCCAATCATATGACTTCACGTGCACAGTACCATAAATGAGCTTGCTGAGAACTGTCATGCCTGGATGATTATGAAGAGGTATGATAGACCCCGGAGGCATGCAGAAAATTCCAATCTGACAAGATAATGATCAAAACTTTATATAATAAGCACACAAGAAAAGCAAGAATTCTGCAGTATAATTGTAGAGTGTGATGCTGTCAATGGAACATGAAAGAGCTGAGCCTTAGCACAGGTATTTCCACTAAACAGTATCAGGTTTACACAGATTTTTAATGCTTATCCACCATATTGATGAAGACATGCTCAAGAAATTACGCACGATACCATCTAGAAAGAAAGTTTGCTTACCGAAAAACTGTCACACTCGTGTAATTTAAGGTACTTTATTGCTGGCAGAGAATGATGAGTTCCATTACGCTCGTTCCCAGGACCAGGCCAGTTACGCACCAATTGAGCTTCCTGTTCGAGACCAACATCAGAAGGCTTGATTTTCTCTGAAATAAAAGTTACAGCTATCATGTGTGTATGCAAGTACTATACAGTAGTCTAATTACACAAGAGAATAGATTGTAATAACTAAAATAGCACTGCAATTCAGGCATCATGAGCAAAACAGTGGGCCTAAAGAACATGATGGATCAATCAAGATTGGAGTGGATCAATAATGTAGTCATACCCAATACAGTGCGAACCTTGTCTAAGGCATCCTCAGACACAGGACCATTAGTTGAGAGTGATGCCTTGCACGTATTGTAAAGCCTCTGGATAAAATACGGCATGGTACTAAAAAACAGTTCCAAGTTCTTGAGCTCCTAACTTCAGTTACACCCTCTTTACACAAAGCAGTTCACCCTCTTTACACAAAGCAGTTCTGATCAAGCTTCCGAGTTGTGCCTGTTTCCAGATTCAGATATGTATTACAAAAGCAATGGCGATCACCTTCTTCAATGATTCTCAATCACTGCCCTGAAAATAAGAGAAACTACAAGAAATTTAACTTCATATAGAAAAAACTAAACAAAAACATCTGAAAACATATATTACAAATCCACGAGCTCTGTTTTTTGATTAACCTTTTCTTAAACAACGAAATCAAAATCACTGCATCAACCCAATGGAGCTCACTCACATGAATAGAATTTAGGTCACTTGTTTTGCTAAAAACTGAATCACAAATCAAACATAATTGAATTGAAAAGTTTCCAACAAATTATCTCAATTCCATTGAGAATCATACAACAACAAAAAACATGATAATAAAACCTTAGGTACAAATTATTTCTATAACAACAAGAGAAATGAAGATTTCGAATTGTTGCAGAGAGTAGAATAAGATGAACACAAAAAACTACAAGCAGAAGCAAGAATAGAGAAGATAACGTGAGAGACCTTTCGAGCAGAAGAGTGAAAATCTGAAGAACGGCGACGAAGAAAAGGAATCGGAGAAGAACGACGATGGAAAATGGTTTTAGTCGGAGAGGAAATCAGAATTTGATTCTTTCTTTATTTTCTCTATTTTGCTTTGTAGGTCACGGAGAGGAAATCAGAATTTGATTCTTTCTTTATTTTCTCTATTTTGCTTTGTAGGTCACTGTAAAACGTAAAGTATCACTCTCACTCCACTAAATTTCCAAAATTATCAATTACAACCACCTTTACTTTGTCAAGTCTTTGTTTTATAGTTGTAAACAAATAACAAAAGGTATTATTACATTTTTAGTTTATAGTTGTAAACAAATAACAAATGATCATTCGGGTTGATGGAAAAATCCCTAATTTTTCCAGATTTAATTGTTACTTCTCGAGAAATTAAACTAGAGACAGTTGAAAGGAAAGACTGAGATTCAGAATGGCATACCTGGGGGCTTTCGAGAGACTGTAAAAGGCGACTTCTTTACAAGCAGAATCACTGAAATTTGATTGAAGGAAGACAGAGACAGAGAGAGAAATTGAAAAATGTTTTGAAGAGAAGAACTGTAGAAAGGCGTAAGAAGATCGTATTTCGACCTCGTCGCTGATCGTGGAGGAAGGAGAAAACAGACAGGTTTGGTTACAACTGTAATTAAATAACTATACAGCTCATCCGGTTTAGTACTGACCCGAATTAAGTGAATTAAGAAAGTGAAACCAAACACAAAACCAAAAGATGAATGTTACACAAGGTATAACCGAAGCGGAGTATAAAAACCCAAACCGATGTCAGAACACCAAACCAAGAGCAAATTAAACCGTCTCTCACGAGAGACCATCTAAAAAGAAAAGCTTAATGGCGCAATTTATTTCATAAGATTTAAAAATAGTAACAGACAAACAAACAATGTATTATAAGTGTTTTATTGAAATAAAAATAATATTTAAAAATTACAAAAGAAAAAAAAGAATAACACATAATTTTGAGAAGACTCTTGTTCAAGTAGAGGTAAGCACAATATCTTCTTCTTTATTGATATGTAGTAGGATTGAGATTAATGCAAAGAACCAGCTAAACGTCTTCTTGATGCATTCGAAATGGAAACTTGACCCAACTTATCTGAATCAATTGATAACTTTCTTTCTCTCGCTGGCTCGTAATGCCTAAACCACACTCCAGTAGTCTCTCACGAGAGACCATCTAAAAAGAAAAGCTTAATGGCGCAATTTATTTCATAAGATTTAAAAATAGTAACAGACAAACAAACAATGTATTATAAGTGTTTTATTGAAATAAAAATAATATTTAAAAATTACAAAAGAAAAAAAAGAATAACACATAATTTTGAGAAGACTCTTGTTCAAGTAGAGGTAAGCACAATATCTTCTTCTTTATTGATATGTAGTAGGATTGAGATTAATGCAAAGAACCAGCTAAACGTCTTCTTGATGCATTCGAAATGGAAACTTGACCCAACTTATCTGAATCAATTGATAACTTTCTTTCTCTCGCTGGCTCGTAATGCCTAAACCACACTCCAGTATAGGCCTATGCAGCCACACAACAATACAAATGATCCATCAGCTAATACAAAAAAAAAAAACTTTTTGATCTATCCAAGGGTGTATGTGTAGCTAACCTGTTGAGGTCTCATGATTTTAGTGTCAGGATCATCTAACGACTCTCGCCAATGTGATAAGTATCCAGCCATACGCGGGACTGCAAATAACACTGTGAAGAACTCGGGTGGGAATCCCATTGCCCTGTGTAAAGAAATGATCAAAGTAAAGAACCTATAGATTATAGAATTTTGTGAGATGTCTCAGTAATGTGATTATACCTATAGATTAGTCCAGAGTAGAAATCTACATTTGGATAGAGCTTTCTATTAACAAAGTATTCATCAGACAGTGCCGCCTTCTCTAGAGCTACCAACAAAGTATTCATCAGACAGTGCCGCCTTCTCTAGAGCTACCGCTACCTCGATGAGAGGGTCCCTTCCAACAATGGAGAAGACTTCATCTGCCAGTTTTTTTATGACTTTTGCTCGAGGGTCATAGTTTTTGTAAACACGATGTCCAAAACCTGACATTTTCCTCTTTCTAAGAACATGAAAAAGGGATATATAACATTAGTGGCATGACTTATAACAGTTTAGATAATTTGGTGCTTGTAGTTATTATGTATTGCGTTACCTGTTCTTCACGCCTTCGATGAAATCTGGAATATTTTCAACAGTTCCAATCTCTGATAACATCTTAAGTACAGCCTCGTTCGCGCCACCGTGAAGTGGACCATAAAGCGCTCCAACAGCTCCCGCAACAGCGGTATACACATCAACACCACTGCACAAAGACAATACTGATTTAAACACATCTCTCAGCAATCTGAATGAATAATATCTAACCAGTAATAAGTACCCAGAGGCAAGATGCCGAGCAGCAGCAGTAGAGCAGTTCATTTCATGTTCAGCATGCAGTATGAATAATATGTCCAGCACTCGAGCCAAACGAGTATTAGGCTTGTAAGACCACTCGAGCCAAACGAGTATTAGGCTTGTAAGACCTATTGCCCCTGTAATTAATGGAAGATTAAAAATGTATTTAGTCACAGACACGTTTGAAGCTAAAAATGAGTCTAAAGTGACTAAAGCAGTGCAGAATTCTATAACTAACCACTCGAAATGTAAGTATTTAGACAAACAAAGAGATAAGATAGAAAGGAAGTACATTGAATCAAGCATATAGAGGAAATTCTCGGAATATGAAAGGTTGCCCGAAGGAAGAACAGGAGGCCTGCCAGCCAACCTCAAATAAGCAGCCGCTGCAATTGTTGGTGCCTGCAAACATGTTGTATGCACACACATTCTAAATCTTTTTATCTAGTCCCCCAACTAATTCAAAGTCAAAATATACAATAAGAAAACGAACCATAAATAGACACAACAATACCTTTCCAAGAATACGAACAATCTGTTTATCACGAACTTGCTTTGATTTGTAAATATCTTGGCCCTTTAACCAATGGGAATATCAGTGAAATCAAGAACACAAACAAATGGACGAGTTATTCTCGGAGAAAACGTATCACAAAGTTCCCCAAAAACGTACTATAAAATATACCTTAAGAGCAGGATTTGCATCAGGATGAAAGATAGAAAGTGCACTCGATTTGCATCAGGATGAAAGATAGAAAGTGCACTCATCGCACTCACAAGGACCCCCATTGGGTGTGCATCATGAGGCATGGACTGTATGATATCCTGTTAAAACATTCGGAAATAATCTCAGGTCGAAGATGCTATTAAAGTCAGCTTCAAATTCTCTTACTACGGCTATCTAAATCCTCAACATTTCCAAATGTTATACAAGACATTTGTCCAAATGATATACACCTCATACTAGTCTAATGCTGTCAAATAGTCAATCATCATATACACATGATCATATTCCCCATGGTCAGTCATCAAATACACAAAATAATATTCCCAATGGCGAGTAATAGATGATGCAGAAATAGCTGAAAGAGATCCAGTATTTGTCAAACAAGACGAACAGCTTATACTGAAAAATCCCTCGAAATAGCTGAAAGAGATCCAGTATTTGTCAAACAAGACGAACAGCTTATACTGAAAAATCCCTCATTGGTTTGAAGTTTACATTTTGGAAATGAAAGGGTTCCCTGATCATATTAAATTTACACTAGCATGAATATCCATATTAGGAGTAGTAATCACCAATACTCCTTGAGGCACAGCTGAATGCTGAGAAACTGTAAACTCCCAATCAGCTAGCTGACTTGGAGAAGGCAAATTCCCATACACTGCCAGAAGAAAGTATATACAGTAACCAACAATTATCAAAACATACCCACAGAAGATAATAAATTTCTGTCCAATAAAACTCACTAGTAAAGTAGTAAGACAATGATCAAACAAAGTACGAGATGATCAACACTTACTGAGGAGATAAGAAACCTCGATAAAAGTACTATTTTCAGCCAATTCTTCAATTGGATATCCCCTATAACGTAAGATTCCTTCATCACCATCAATGTAACAAATCGAAGATCGAACCGGAGCAGTGTTCAAATAACCCGGATCATATAATTTCAGGAGCGATCCATGCGGTACAGCACTCATCTGAGCCGATGTGCACCATGGTTCAATCGCCGGCTCCAATGTCACGGGATCAGAAACCGTTAAGTGCGCAGCGAGAACAGCTAATCGAGCCTTAACTCTCTCAGAAATTTCCATTTTTCACGTAATCGAATTCGAAGCAAGGAAGAAACAATTTTGTAGCAGCTGAGTTTTATCCTCTGCGGTTAAGAGTATTGTCAACTGTTAAGATCAACGGTAACAAGATTGTTCACTTGAGATCAACGGATATAAAAGAATGCAAAGTTCAAAGCAGCTTATCTGTCAGTTTTATCCTTTCGTTCTTAAATCCATTTCAGCACGGCATGACAGTGAAGTCTACTCGCTTGAAGAGATAGACACGTGTCAACAAAACAGAGCGAGTGAGTTTCAAACGCTATGTGGATCGAGTAGAAGTGGATTGGGGTCCTCGGGTTGCTAAATATCTATTAGATAATGGGCCAAACTATTTTGGACTCAAACTGAAAAGTAAAAGTCTGCCCATTAGCTCTTCTGGGCCTGCTGGTGAGTCGTTGTAGAAACATAAAACGTTGACATTTTTCTTGACTGGGTTTTATAAACGGCAGGAACTGTAAGTTAGAAAATGAAAAACGGAGCGCTGTTCACTAAAAAAAAAAACGGTTCGAGTTGAGTGTATTCACAATCGTAAGTGATCGGAGCAGTATCTGAAGTCGTCTTCTTCGCGTGAGGAGCTCTCTCGGAAAGTTACTTGCCGTTATCACACTTGCCGATCGGAATAATTTGACTCAGGTTTTAACAAAGTCCTCTCTTCTCATCCGGTAAGTGTTATGCTAATTTCGGTTTCATCAGTCTTAGTCCCTGCGGAAAATCCATAGATCTGGTTTGGTGAGATCTCGGAAGTATTTGGTTGATAGATTTGATTATATAGGAATGTGATTCTCCAGCGAGAGAGAAAGAGTTACAAATAGGGATTGAAGTGATGTTGAAGCGTAGTGATCGAGGAAAATTATCGCATGGATCACGAGTCAATCAATTCGGAGTTGTTTTCTTCATTGTTGGGATCTTATTGGTCACGGTTTTGTTATTTTGTTTCAGTGGCAAGAATCAGATCACAGAACACGAGCTAGAACTACCGAGACAGATTTCGAAAAATGTCAAGCCAGAATTTGAATCACATCCAACTGTTGAGATTCAGGACGGGACTCAATTGATATGGGAGATACCTAAATCACCAAAAGCAGTTCTGTTTATAGCTCATGGATGTCAAAGAAAAGCTTTAGACTTCTGGGAAAAATCTTCAAATTGTCCTGAGTGTACTGCTCTACCAGAAGAGAGGGTTCTTGTTCGATATGCTCTAGCTCGAAACTTCGCAGTTTTAACTATATCTAGTGCTGGAAAATGCTGGACATTCGGGAAGGAGAAATCGATTGTCAGAAACATAATAAACTCATGGGTTCATAAGCACAAGTTCGAAAAGCTTCCTCTTGTTGCTTTAGGAGCTTCATCTGGTGGCTACTTCATCTCTGCTCTCGCAACAGAGATGAAGTTCAATAGCATTGTACTTATGATTGCAGAAGGAGTATTCGATAAGATTACTATCACTAAACACTATCCGCCTACACTTTTTGTACACATGCCGAAAGATGTGTATAGACAACAGAAGATTAGAGAGTTTTTACAAGGTCTTAGACTCGAAGGTATCGATGCTGCAGAGATTG
>CM071718.1:33617816-33628279 GCA_036630335.1 Physaria fendleri | reverse complement strand
TTATAAATTACCTTGTACTTGTATATTATTCTAACATATAACAATATCAAAAAAAAAAAAAGAACATTATCCAATCATGTTTCATTGTCAATTCTCAATTGCATCAGATTCGAGCAAATTATTGATTGGTTCCACATTACTTATCATGATCAAAAAACTATGACCAAATCAAAACATATACACATGTTTAAATTTAATCAAAAACCCATCAAAAATCAAAAACCCTATGACCAAATCAAAACATATACACATGTTTAAATTTAATCAAAAACCCATAAAATAATTATTTTGGCTCCATTCTGACATTAAGTTGGAGACAATAATGGAGTTATTAAACTAATAATTATGTCACAGCCTTTTCATAGTAAATATCCTATTTTCTCAGTTTTGTTTTGCGTCTCTGATTTTCAGATTTTTGATTCTCCTTAGTAAACAGTATATGCCTACCTACAATTACTGTTACGGACAAAAAGATAATCTGAATTAAGAAAAAGTCTAATCACATTTCCGAGTTGATTAGATGTATGATTATGTATGAATGAATGTTCATTATTCCGACAGAAAGTAGGTAACGAACATTACTCTATTTATGATTATAAGTCAAATCCTAAACCGTGTTTTTGTAAAAATATTTAAACCGTGTTTTATCTTTAAATCAAAAAACACTTAATTCAACAATTATGGAATATTATCATTCAAAACAATGTTTCTTAATTCTTGATATTAATAAATCTGTATTCACATTCGTTTCTCTCTTTTTGGATTGACTGTCATATTTTTTTTCTTCGTTTCATTATCACTTTTTAAAAAACACTTTAATCAGTTATAGACATAAAATCAAATAAATTAACTCATATAATTACGTGAACATTAGTTAACAAATGCGAAATGCAATTTTTACATTGTCCATCTGACATTAAGTTGGAGACAATAATGGAGTTATTAAACTAATAATTATGTCACAGCCTTTTCATAGTTTGTTTTAATATTTATTTTTATTTAAAATTTAATAAATTAATCGAGGAATCTTGACTTGATCCACCACAAATTTATTACACCTTTATTACACTTATCTAGACCTAGGGTTTTATATATATATATTTTCTTTCTTATTTATATATATACACATAATATTTAGGCAAATTACTCCCACAAACGTCATCAAATGTGACATCTTGATCCACATCAATTTATACATTTAGTCCAATATGAATTAGTGTTATTTATGCCAAGTTCCCTAACATTATACATTTTCGAAAAAGTGAAACTGACCAAATCAACTCATAGTTGAATCAATCAAAATAGATTTATCAGATTAAGAAGACAGATTTAAAAACTCTTGTCTGAATTTATAGTTTATTTTTTGAATAAACTCGTTTCATCTAATTAAATTAGTGTATATATATATATATTGTTACATGGACAGCAAAAATTAAAACATCGCAGTCTATAGATCAGATGCGAATAATTAGAATATTAGTTATGCATAATTATGCATGGACTTAATCAAAATGGTCCAGCTAATTAAAGAAATCATTTTCCTTCTTCTTGTGAAGATTCTAAGATCTCTAAACCAACTCCCAAAAAAAGGTTTATTGAATTTTTATTTTTATGATTTTAATTTTTGTTTTTTGAAAAATAATTGTATTGTTGTTGTAGTAGAAGGAACGTAGAGAAGAGAGTTGTATCAGTTCCGATTGGTGACGTGGAAGGATCTAAGAGTAGAGGCGAAGTATATCCACCGTCCGATTCATGGGCTTGGCGAAAATACGGGCAAAAGCCGATCAAAGGCTCGCCTTATCCCAGGTACTTAATTTACTGTTTTGTCCCTTTTTAAAACACCGGCGGCTTAAGCGTACGTTAGCATAACGGTAGTTGAGCTAACATACGCACCATGTGAGAAACAGACGCGTGATGTTACGCGCCAGCTCCTTAATTATGGGGGGGGAGGGTTAGTGTTGTTAATTTTGTAATTAAGGAACAATTAATTCATGACAAAAAAGGAACAATTAATTACTCACTAATTAAAGTAGTAGTATTATAACTTTTTGGATAACCTTGGGGAAATGTGAAATATTAAAGTACCGTTAGATCTTGATTTATAAGAAAAGTCACAAAAAGGTAAAGAGTTTTAAATATATACAGTACCGTTAGATCTTGATTTATAAGAAAAGTCACAAAAAGGTAAAGAGTTTTAAATATATACTTGTGCGTGATCAACGTGCCAATATTTATACTTTTGTCTAAATTCATTTATTACCATCTCTTATGATTAAATTATGAAAAATTAACATTTTATGGATTAAGTGGGGTTAATGTTAAGTATTATCCATAAAATTGCTAAAAAAACAGTTGCTATTTTGTCTAAATTCATTTATTATCTGGGGTTAATGTTAAGTATTATCCATAAAATTGCTAAAAAAACAGTTGCTATTTTGTCTAAATTCATTTATTATCATCTTTGTAGATTAAATTTATGAAAAGATATCATTAATATTTTTATGAGATAAGTGGGTTTAATTTCAAGTATTATCCATAAAATTGCTAAAATATTTATACTTTTGTCTAAATTCACTTATTACCATGTTTTGAGATTAAATTTGTCAAAAAGTATAACTACAACTTTTGTGAGATAAGTGGGTTTAATGTTGAGTATTATCCATAAAATCTAAAGTATTTATTCTTTTTGTCTAAATTCATTTATATAATCTTTTGAGATTAAATTTATGAAAAAGTATTACTAACTTCTAGTGAGAAAAGTATCCATAAATTTGCTAAAATATTTCTACTTTTTTTCTAAACTCCATCTTTTGAGATTAAATTTATGAAAAAGTATAATTAACATTTTATGAGATAAGTGGATTCAATTTTAATTATTATCCATAAATTTGCTAAAATATTTATACTTTTGTCAAAATTCATTTTTACCATCTGTTGAGGTGTAATTTATGAAAAAAATGTAATTAAGATTTTTATGAGAAGTGGGTTTTAATTTTAGGTATTATCCACAAAATTCCTAAAAAAAAGTTTAAATTAATAAACTTTTTTGATATTTTTTCAGGGGGTATTACAGATGTAGTAGCTCAAAAGGATGTCCGGCGAGGAAACAGGTAGAGAGAAGTTTTCAGGGGGTATTACAGATGTAGTAGCTCAAAAGGATGTCCGGCGAGGAAACAGGTAGAGAGAAGCCGTGTAGATCCATCAAAACTCATGATTACTTACGCCGGTGAACACAACCACCCATTCCCATCCTCCTCCGCCAACAACAAATCCCACCACCACCATCACCACCGTTCCTCCGTCGTTCTCAAAACCGCCAAAAAAGAGGAAAATTACGAAGAAGAGGAGGAACAACAAACCGTCACTGCCGTAGAAGAACCACCACCACCGGCGGTAGGATTAGATCTAAGCCACGTCGATTCTCCTTTACTATTAGGTGGTTGTTACAGCGAAATCGGCGAATTTGGATGGTTTTACGACGCGTCGATTTCATCTTCTTCTGGTTCTTCGAATTTTCTTGATGTGACTTTAGAAAGAGGTTTTTCTGGTGGTGAAGATGAAGATGAATCTTTGTTTGGTGATCTCGGTGATTTACCTGATTGTGCTTCTGTGTTTCGCCGTGGCACTGGTGAGATTTTGAGTTTTTCTCGAGTTTTCGTTTCCTGGAGTTTTGTTTCTGTAATATAAGCTCCTGGTGAGATTTTGAGTTTTTCTCGAGTTTTCGTTTCCTGGAGTTTTGTTTCTGTAATATAAGCTCAAGCTTCTGAGAAGAGTGCTTTTTGGAACTGGGTTATATGTATCTTTTGTTAGATGTTTGAGGATCTCGTCTTCTTCACTGGCTTGAGATGATGATGATGATCTTGAGTTGTTCTCGGGTCTAGCAGGTTGGTTGTGTACTGCTTGTCTTAAAGCCTCGAGATGCTGTCTTCGCAGGTTATTGCTGTTACGGATTGAACTCTGTTGCAGAGTATATGAATCTCTGCCAAGAACACAAGAGTTTCAAGTTTGTAAGAGCAAAATTCTTGAAACAGAATCAAAAGCAGGAATCATCAGATCAAGATTAAATACATGGTTGATGAAACAGCGGTTCTTGAGTAAGCGGGTGTAGGATCATCGAGCAATCGCCTGTTAACTCTCTGGAAAGAGAAGACCAAAACATGAGTAGAGGGCCTAGAGGCTTAAACATTCCTCTAGGAGAACTGACAAGAAGAGCTAACTTACTGAATAACTCCTAGACCAAGCGTTCTGCGAAGAGAAAGCAGGAACTCGCCAACCGGAAGATCGTGTATCCGAATCATAAGTATAATTGGATTGATTCGGAATAGAAGAATAGCTATTTCTGTTATTGTTGTTCATAGCTTGAGAATAAATGGTTTGGCCTCTCTTATTACAACAATTTAGGGATCTTGATGCATTTTATCTTGCTTTGAGAGTTATTTTATTCTCCACTTATATGATTTCCTTAAAGCTGATAAACTAAGCAAGGAATCTAATCCTAGTGAGATATGCCGTGTCTTGTCTCCTGGACAAGTATCATTACCTAAAATTTTTAAACTAGATGTCATGTAGAAGAATCAATACCAGAAAGCTTGTATTAGGTCAGATTTGAAGGATCAAAAGGTCAAATATTGATAACTTCTCTCTCTACTAAAGTACTAATGTTCACAGAAGTATCATAACTCGATTAATATTGCTAGTCTTCAAGCTTGAAGAATAAATCTTCCAACTTTAGAAAATGGGTTTCACAAAGTTCTTGCTTTTGTGATTGGTATACTTAACCCACCAACAAGGGCATCCAACAATAACTTTACTCGAGAAAAGCACAAGAAAAATTCAACATTTGCTTGGTCTTGAAACCACTGGTGAGATTTTGAGTTTTTCTCGAGTTTTCGTTTCCTGGAGTTTTGTTTCTGTAATATAAGCTTAAGCTTCTGAGAAGAGTGCTTTTTGGAACTGGGTTATATGTATCTTCTTTTAGATGTTTGAGGATCTCGTCTTCTTCATTGGCTTGAGATGATGATGATGATGATCTTGAGTTGTTCTCGGTTCTAGCAGGTTGGTTGTGTACCGCTTGTCTTAAAGCCTCGAGCTGCTGTCTTCGTAGGTTATTGCTGTTACGGATTGAACTTTGTTGCAGAGTATATGAATCTCTGCCAAGAACACAACAATTTGAAGTTTGTAAGAGCAAAATTCTTGAAACAGAATCAAAAGCAGGAATCATCAGATCAAGATTAAGTACATGGTTGATGAAACCGCAGTTCTTGGGTAAGCGGCTGTAGGATCATCGAGCAATCGCCTGTTAACTCTCTGGAAAGAGAAGACCAAAACATGAGTAGGCTTAAACATTCCTCTAGGAGTAACTGACAAGAAGAGCTAACTTACTGAATAACTCCGAGACCAAGCGTTCTGCGAAGAGAAAGCAGGAACTCGCCAACCGGAAGATCGTGTATCCGAATCATTAGTATAATTGGATTGATTCGGAATAGAAGAATAGCTATTTCTGTTGTTGTTGTTCATAGCTTGAGAATAAATGGTTTGACCTCTCTTATTACAACAATTTAGGGATGTTGATGCATTTTATCTTGCTTTGAGAGTTATTTTATTCTCCACTTATATGATTCCCTTAAAAGCTGATAAACTAAGCAAGGAATCTAATCCTAGTGAGATATGCCGTGTCTTGTCTCCTGGACAAGTATCATGACCTAAAATTTTTTCATGTAGAAGAATCAATACCAGAAAGCTTGTATTAGGTCAGATTTGAAGGATCAAAAGGTCAAATATTGATAACTTCTCTCTCTACTAAAGTACTAATGTTCACAGAAGTATCATAACTCGATTAATATTGCTAATCTTCAAGCTTGAAGAATAAATCTTCCAACTTTAGAAAATGGGTTTCACATAGTTCTTGCTTTTCTGATTGGTATGCTTAACCCACCAACAATGGCATCCAACAATAACTTTACTCGAGAAAAGCACAAGAAAAATTCAACATTTGCTTGGTCTTGAAACGAGAGAGAGAGCTCACACCTCAGAAAATAATGTCTGCATCCTTCTCTGCGCCGCCTTCGAGGAAGTTACGAGCAGCGTTTATCGAAATCCCTCTCTGCATAGAGATTCCTTCAAGAACCATTTCCTCAGCAAACTCTTTAGCATGAGCTGCCTGTCGTTCGACTTCCCTCTTTTTGTATCCCTGAATCTTCTTCAGCCTGAAGAAATCCTCTCTCTCGAGCTCATCAAGTTCTCCCTTGATGTAACTGATTGTATTCTCAATCTTCGGTTTCACCACATTCTCCAGAGCGTTGACCCTGCGATTAGTCGTCTTGATTGCTTCATCAAGAGTCAAGAACGAAGTCTGGAGAGAAGCAAGCTCAACTAAAACTTCAATGGCTTTCACATAAGCAACACGACAAGCTTGGACCTGTTGACCACCTCTAGCTAAACCGGTCAAATCATTCTTGGTCTCACCTTCAGAGAAATGATCAAACTTGGGAAGCTTCACTCCAGCGATATTTTCTGTCCGAGAACGAACCTTCAACGTAGCTTCTTTAACATTCTCGAGCACAACATGTTTGACATTCTCACCAGCAACATACTTTACTTCCGTAAGAGCAAAAGATGAAGTCTTCATCATATCTCCCATAGATTCCTTAGCAGTAACAATTTTCTTGAGAAGTGCCCTAAACTGAACAGTTAAAGCATCACTCTTCTTCTTGAGGAGAGCATGACCTCTTGTAGCTCCAACCAGACGGGCTTTCATAACCCCGAGCATTGTAACAGTTGGAACGACATTCAAACGAGCGTTTTGACCAGCCATCTTTCAACACTACTGAAAATGAAGAAGATGAGATTAGTTTCTGCCATTAAAACGACACAAACAGAACCTTTTCAAAGTCATTAACACCAAAAGATGATTTTGTATGCTGTGAAACAATACTAGCATCATTGGCGACAGAGATCAACCTTTAAAATTCAGGATTACTAATCAGAAATGAAGAATCCTAGGCTAATCAACCAAGCACATAATCTCGATCTAAGGATGAAAACAGAGATCCATCAAATTTTACCATTATTTGTTCCTTGAATCAAAGTCTATGCCTTTAGATATTTTTCCTCATTCAAACAACAAAAAGTTGAACAACTCACAAGATTGTTTCCGAGTTTCAAATCAGATAGGATCAATCGGTTCCCCAGATCCCGAGAAGACAATATCAAAGATCACAGTCAATTCGGGTCTATGGATCACACAAAAATCACCCAGATTCAATAATTTCTTCTCGAGACAAAAAAAAATGGCACAGAGAATTTAAGAGGAAAAAGTGAGATTAAGACACGATTTCATACCTAAGAGCCTCTTGAGAAGCGACTTCTTTGCGAAAGTAATATCACTGAAATAAGATTTGAAGAAGAAGAAGAAGCAAATCAGCAATTGAATTGAAAAAAAGGAATGTCGAAAGAAAAGAGGGGTGATTTGTGTAAAAACTTGAAACATAAAGGACTTATTTTGCTAATAATAATTAAATATATATACAGCTCATCACTTACGGTAGGCCCATTATTTGTGTCTTCTGGAGTAGTACAGGGCCCATTTTCTTAGATGGTGAACTTATCACGTTCTAAATGTCAATGAACATGGTGAGTTATTATGTTGGGAAAAACATAAATGACTAAAAGAGAAAATTTCATTTGAACAATAAATAATCTAGTCTACGACAAATGGTCTGTTTTGAGGTGTACACAATAGCTAAAGCCTCTTCTTCAACACCATGTTAACATTCAGGTCAATATATGTTTTGAGGTGTACACAATAGCTAAAGCCTCTTCTTCAACACCATGTTAACATTCAGGTCAATATATGTTTAGCTGTTATGATTTTAATACCTTTAGCTGCTTAGTTATGTCTCTTAGTCTCTAGCAGAAGTTCCAGAGACTTCAATCCATGTCTTTGAGACAACAGCACAAGCAGGGAGCAGGAAGACTTATATAAACTAAAACAGAGTTTTGATTAACTACATCCAAGCCTTGTAATAAAACCAAAGACAGATTTGATACTCATAAAACTACCTCCTAACCGTCTATAATAGTTAGATGTTCCATTGCTTTTACTACTACCTCCTCCTCCTCCTTCTCTTTCTCTGCTTCTTTTTTACAGCATGGGCAGGTAGACGTGATATGAGAGATGTTTAAGTTGAGTTGCTTTGTATTGTTAAGAGTAAGATCCTCTACATGGTCTACAAAGGCATGAACTTGACCAGGATACTCAGCTGTTTCAAGGTCAGCTCCAAAACCTTGGATCTCAACACATTGCAGAGTGTTTCTTTCGGGGTTGAAGTAGAATGCGTAGAAGGGTTTACGTATATATTTCATAGCCAAAACAATATCACCTGTAGGGTTTACGTATATATTTCATAGCCAAAACAATATCACCTGTGAGAGTGACTCCAGCAATCGAAAAATCGCAGGAACTGAGAACTTCATTCTCCGGCAGAGTGTAAACATAGTTCCGCCATTCTTGATTCTCGGCATCCTCTAGAACCCGCATACACAACTCAACCGTACTTCTTCCATCAACGTCAACACGCTTCCAATCAATCCCACCTAATTTACCCTTATAGTTGACCAATCTCACCATAGGATCCACATCCAAGCAATAAGGATCATCTTGTGGAACATTAAACCACTCTGCGTTAATAAACCTGAATTCCTCAGTCCTAACATCAAAACAAACTATCACTGGAACTAGAGAAAGACCTTCACCTTTACCAAATTCTAGAGCTAACCAATACAAAATTCCATTGATGCATATCCCATCAGTCACACAGTGCTCGTATTTAATTGTCTTATTACTCCTCCAGCTCAGTTCTCCAGTTCCTAGTGTCAGAATGCAGTGGTTGTCATTTTCTTTTTGTTTTATTATCTTGAATTGCTTATCAATGGGATCAAACCCTATGTCATTTTCTTTTTGTTTTATTATCTTGAATTGCTTATCAATGGGATCAAACCCTAAGAAGCCTCTAGACTCTCCGTACATCTCCAGATTAGGTAACCTCACATACAATCCAGTGATAGGGTTACAAACCAAATGAGCGTTCTCATCGACAACATGCACCTTCGGGAAACAGAACAATCCTGAGGCATAACTACATATGTAGTGGCTTACATCTCCTTCGAACTTGGAATGAAACTCGACATGAGATGACGTCTCATTTCGATTTTGAGACTGTGGGGTCGAGAAGAACTGCCACCTATTAAACTCATATTCTTCGACAGCAAACAAGAGGCGTGGACGAGTCGCAGAACTGGCAAGAAACCGCTCAGCAAACTCCCTACTGCGAAGTGTAGACTCCCACTGTTTTGACAGAGTACAAAACCTAGCAACTGATTTAGACGGCAATCTGGAGAATATCTCGACAATGAGATCAGTTGGGAAATCTTCCATCTCTTTTCCTCTTTGCATCGGACTGAGCCTATCAAAGTAAGGGAGCCAGAACAAAAAGAAAACGGATCAGAACAAAATTACAACAGTAAAAAAAAAGAGAGGGTAAGAGGAGCCAGAACAAAAAGAAAACGGATCAGAACAAAATTACAACAGTAAAAAAAAAGAGAGGGTAAGATAACAAAGAACTGGTGACTGACTCCATTTACACAATCAAAATCGAAAGAACAAATTCGATATTAAACAAGCTACTAAACAAGCCACCCTAAAAACATATTCAGTAGAACAGGTTGAAACACCAACTTGCCCATATCAATTTCCACGATTCAACAGTTTCTACACAATCAAGAGAATTTTCAGTAGCAGCAGACTTATCCATTATAATTTCTAGGATTTTAAGGAACACCCGCAAAGAAATTAACCGGCTTTCTAATAACTAGTAATCAAAGAAACAGAATCATATAGGGTTTTTTGAAATTTTACCAAAAAAAAAAATTAGGGTTCATAACGTTTGAATTTTTTTGGGGATTTTAAATTCTACACATGAAATAGTTAAATATAGAAGGAATATGAAACTAGAACAACATTTTTTTTGGGGATTTTAAATTCTACACATGAAATAGTTAAATATAGAAGGAATATGAAACTAGAACAACATTTTTTTATAAAGAAAATAGGGTTAGGATCTGAAAATAAATTAGGGTTTAAAGAAATTTGGGGGTTCAGATTCAGCTTAGGTTTGAAGAAATTAAGCATAGGAGCTCAAAAAATCATCATCAGAAACTTTCTGATTTGAGTTCGTAACCAAAAAAAAAAAAAACAATTTAGGGTTTCACAAATTTGGGTAATTTTGATTTAAAGTTCGTTTCAAAAAAAAAAAAAAAACAATTTAGGGTTTCACAAATTTGGGTAATTTTGATTTAAAGTTCGTTTCAAAATAACACCACGGATTGAAATGGACAAGACAAGAAGAAGATTAAGAAAATGAATACATACCTAGAGAATATGTCGATCGATGGATTTCAGTAAA
>CM071718.1:33555732-33569021 GCA_036630335.1 Physaria fendleri | reverse complement strand
AAACTCCACGTAAGATTCAATCACTCAATTAAATTACCATTAGAGCAATTAAGTAGTTGAATCTTTTAATTCAACACCCCATTGCTGCTAGTCTGATGGACATTTTTTCTTTGATTTTATAACTTGTTATCATTTTACAAAGTGATGCAGTTGAAAAATTTGAGAGAAAATATTATGCATCATAAATCTAATTGGGCTCCATGTAGAAAGGAAAAAGTCATCATGATTTTTATATCAATATCTTTCGAAGATCAATGTTATTTGAGATAATTTCACCCACTAGCCTTCATCCTTTCCAAAATTACAGTCACTAGCCTTTTACCAAAAAAATAACATCCACTAGCCCAAAATTTTTTTTTTTCACATGTTTTCATTTTTTTTTTCACTCATTAGGGCCACTTTTGAAAATTTGGAGAAGGTAAAGGCCATAGGTGTAATTTTTTCATGTTATTTGATGCGTTACATATTTTAATTACCTTATTAAAAATTCTTTTAACTAAAAACCTTTTGGGAAAATCCATAAATATATTAAAAAAAATTGTAACCACACAAACTTCTTCTCGAACAAATAAGACTATTTTGTAAGTCTATGTGATGGTACATTCCAATGTTTATGACATGTTTTTGAAATATTGAGATAGATAGTGATTTTTTGAAAAGATCTGTAACATTATCGTTTGATCGAATATATCTTACTTTATTTTTTTTTTGTTCTTTTGCAGCTGTTTAGTGTATGACAAAATTTTTGGATAGATATGCTTGGTTCTATCACTTTTAGTATATCATTATTTCGCTTTTTGTATATCATTATTTCGTTTGAGCAACACATGTTTCATTGTCTTTGTACATATTAGTTGGTTTTATGTTCACTTGAATTTTGGTACTTTATTGATTGTGTTGACTTATTGACCTCAGTCAAATATATTTTTTACCAGCTGCATAACTTCAGCATGGGACGAAGAAGTTGGTACAAGTGTATGTTTTTGAGAATGTCGGGATATAGCAGTCACTCCAATAGTAAAAACGTATTTGTCGGTGATCAGACTTTAAGCGAACATGATAAGTATCTTGCATTTGCAAAATTAACCAGTTGACCATTTGAATTAGTAGGGAAAATAACCCTAAATCAATAATTCCATGAAGATAACGTAAGACATGCTTGATTCAACTCCAATGAGATAACGTAAGACATGCTTGATTCAACTCCAATGTATTTTTGTAAGAGATGAATTGAATCTTGCTAAGATATTTATAACAAAAGATATATCAGGGCGACTAAAATTAGCATGATACATAATCACTCCTATGACACTTAAATATGGCACTTGAAAGCAAAGTATCTTTTCATTTTCTTCAAATGATCAGAATGAATCGTTTTCATGTCAATTGTTAGTTAACCATATGAATACTCAGCGAAGTAGCTTTATCTATGTTAAAACGTTTTAGTAATCTCCTATTTTATTTTGATTGGGGTACAAATATTACCTTTTGGGTATGTTCAATTTGTAACCTAATAAAAAACTTTGTTTTTCCTAAATGTTTGTTTCATCTCAAACGTCAACTCTATTCTCCCACAAAATTGCAACTTGTGAGTTAGAAGTTGGACAAAAACATGGAGGGCTCACTTCAGATGGTGTAGAACTAGTACGAGGATGGTTATGAAGAAAAACTTTTTTTTCTACACAACAAAGGTTGTAAGTTGTACGGGGTAACTATAATTGGCCATAATTAGTATTGTTTTTCATGCCTCTCAAAATAATTAAAGAAACTAGTGTTAATACACATTCCTCGATTCTAGGATACATTTACGACGGATTTTTAATTTTCAATCTTTGTAGGTTAAAGAATTTTAAAAAATCATTGATTGCCTACTTTCTGAAACAAAGGTCACACGCCATTTTATAACAATACTCTCTCCTCCTTTTATATTCAACTAAAACAATTAAGAAAAAAGAATATAGGATGATTTTCACTCAATAGCACAAAGGCATCCCAAAATTACAAAAGTAGCATACATAAAATCTTTTGTAAACAAAAAAAAACATGTGTACACAAAAAATTTTTGTGCTAGTGAGTGTAATTTTTTTTGTTTGTGTGCTAGTGAGTGTAATTTTTATTTTATTTGTGCTATAGAGTGTAATTTATTCAAAGAAAATATGATAATAAAAATACTCTAGTTTACTGCAATTTTAAGTATGTACCAATTGATCAGCTTCCTATATTAATACATGTATCAAATTTTTATTTTTTGACCAGATTTTCAAAATATAATATCTTCTTCAAAATGTCTACTCCAAATCTTCCATCAATGGAATCATCATGCAAAAAATATAGATGTAACATTTGAAATGGTTTTAATTGATGAAACTGTAATTCTGTAAATATGTATTTACATTAATTTTGTTTCTGCTATTTGTAAAATAAATTATTTTACATATATACAAACTAATTTATAGCACACAAAAAGACCGATGACGTTGAGACTCTTGCTCGGTCTCTCGAAGATATTGCAAGAAATTTCAAATCAAATGTTTTGTATTTTCCTATACCAAATCTCCTAAAGGTCAAATGGAATTAGTAAACTCTCATTTACAACGCGTTCTCTCTCAGGCACGCTTCACGAGGTGAGAATAGATCTAAGTTTTGCATCTTCTTCTTCCTTCTCGACACGGTGATCTTCGGCGGCTCTTTCCCTCTTCACATCCACCGTCGTTTTAACAAAAGTTGCCCTGCATCTCCAACGTGCGATGTCAGATTTGGGCGGTGGTGAGGCTTATCGCCGCCGCCCTAGGTCCCTCCACCACCACAACAAGCTCTGCTCAAATGGCTACAAGGCTCATCACACTACTACTGCTACTTCTCTTCTCCACTCTGTCTTGTTCTTCTCATCAGCTACCTCAGGAAAAGCAACCATCAGAATCACCACCGAGCTCCACTTTCTTTTCGTTTCATCCCATCCGGCCTTGTGCTGTGGTACTACTAATCCAATCAGAATCACCACCGAGCTCCACTTTCTTTTCGTTTCATCCCATCCGGCCTTGTGCTGTGGTACTACTAATCCATTTGAAGTCGTCTTCTTTGAACCTTCTCGATCTGTAATCGTCACTTCTCTCTCCACCGCTACTTCTTCATCTCGTCGAGTCACGCCGTCAGGTAAAGCTTTGTTTTGCGTTTTCAACCATCCGGCCTTGTGCCGTGACACTGCTAATCGAGCCTCCAGCTTCATAAACGATCCGGTTTTATGCCGTGAACATGCCCATTCTCCAAGCATCTCTGGATTTGTCTCGACGGTTAAGGAATGGCTCAAACCACCCCTTCTCTTGGCGCTAGATTTGTCTCTGACGGTCAAGGAAGGGCTCAAACCACCGAACCCACCCCTTCTCTTGGCGCTAGTTTTAACACCAACCTTCTGGCTTTATGCCAAGTACTTCCACCACCACCATCCTCTATGTCGTGTCTCTCTGATAACACAAACTCTCTAGTTTTATGCCAAGAACTTCCACCGCCACTACATCGAACTCCCACCACCGTCATCTATCTTTCGCCGACAAAAGAGACACAAAGGACCACCACCGCTTTCCCTAACCTCGAGCCATGTGCCAATCTGTTTACAAGGGACGTAGTCCTAATTGAGAAAGTGTTTCCCTTAATGGGCTGCAATATGGGCCTAAATTGCCAACAAGATAATATCATAAATTATGATTTGCATTCATGTGATTTTATTGGGACCTATGCTATCACGTTTTGTACGATTAATTCCATCATTAATGTGATGAGAACTATCTTTAATTCATCGGTTTTAACTCGATGCCTCGGCCCCCAAATTGATCTCAAGGTGATGAGAACTATCTTTAATTCATCGGTTTTAACTCGATGCCTCGGCCCCCAAATTGATCTCAAGATAGAGACTTCACTTTTGATCTCCACCATTGTTCCCTATACACCAACATCGGGATTATTTCCCATAATCTCCGTCAGTACCTCACGCGACCAACAAATCATCGTCTCCACTCCCGTCCTTGCGACACCATCATCGGGATTAATTCCTAGAACTTTCGGTCCTTTTTACCGGACAATGTTTTTAACAAGTTATTACGGCTCAGATGTGATGTCTTTGATGCCTAACCAATACTAGTCTTGCCTCTTCCCGGACTCTCGAGATCGTTTAGAGAATTTAGGCTTAGTCACTTAGTAGAAAGATAAAAAGATATAGTATTATATTTTTTCTCTCCCTGGCACACACTCCCAGGCAACTTCACGGTGGAGTTTTGAAATCGCAGAACCTGATTTTCTCGGTGGATCTCATCTCTAAACCACCAATCTCCCATCGATTGCTCTGATTCGCGAGTGGGTACCTCTGGATCTAGGCGGTGACGGCGTTTCGCCGTGCACCGCCACAGGTCCGCCGTGTGTTCACGCTACCTGGCTTCCTTCTCTTTCTTCTGGTACCTATGCTTTCCATCTACAATCTTTCACCATTGTTATGCTTCTGTGCTCATCTTCTCGATCTGTAATCGTCACTTCTCTCTCCACCGCTACTTCTTCATCTCGGTCACCTAAAGCTTGTTTTGCGTTTTCAACAATCCGGCCTTGTGCCGTGACACTGCTAAACGAGTCTGTAGCTTCACAAACGATCCGGCTTTATGCCGTGAACATACCCATTCTCCAAGCATCTCTGGATTTGTTTTCCGACGGTCAAGGAAGGGCTCGCGACCAACAAATCATCGACTCCATCCCTGTCCTTGTGACACCATCATCGGGATTAGTTCCCAGAATTTTCGGTCCTTTTTACCGGACAATGTTTCTAACAAGTTATTACGGCTCAGATGCGATGTCTTTGATGCCTAACCAATTAATAGCCTTGCCTCTTCCCGGACTCTCGAGATCGATTAGAGAATTTAGGCTTAGTCACTTAGTAGAACTAGTGACTCTCCTATCCTTTTACTTTATGCATTGTGTCTTTAAATTTAATGTTGTCTCAGTGCCTTGTCAGTTTATCGGTTTAGGATCCGATAAATCTCACCCGATGTCTATGTAATTTTTGCTTAATTAATGAAATTAAGTAGTTTTCCAAAATTTTTGCTTAATTAATGAAATTAAGTAGTTTTCCAAAAAAAAAAAAATGTTAAAGTCTTTTTTATCCTTTTATTTGAAGTAATTACATTAAGTATACCTAAAAGTATTCTCTTTTGTCGTTAATGATCAAGGTCAAAATGGTACTTCTTACAAAAAATTGTATTGATAAACGAAAATGACATTCTTTTTGGTATATAATATAAATGTTAAAATGACACTCTTTAAAAAAACGAAAACGGAAAGAATCTATTTTTTGTTAGTAATTTCTGTTTTCACAGGAGAAAACGGAAAGAATCTATTTTTTGTTAGTAATTTCTGTTTTCACAGGATTTTTCGTATTTTTTTTTTTGTTAGGAATTTTTTTTTTTCCGTTGTTTATTTGGCTTTGTTAATTTTTTTTTGTTATTTATATGGAATGTTATTCGTGTGGAAGGCATGTTGATTTTTAAGGATCATTGGCCTCTGTTCCTTTGTAACACTGTTGATGAAATTCTCGATCATATTGAATATTGAATGAATATGATGTTCATTTTTTTTCTTTACAAAAGATTACTACAAGTGTTTTTGAGTTTCCACCAATTATAAAGCAAAAAGTCTCTAAAGCAAATGAATAAGGAAGATTAATATATATATATAAAGCTATAAAAGAATAATCCAATTTTGCCTTTTTAGTATATATAATATAAGACAGCCCGAGTCCCTTCTTGTCTCGTAATAATTGATGGCTTTTTTTTTAGTATATATAATATAAGACAGCCCGAGTCCCTTCTTGTCTCGTAATAATTGATGGCTTTTTGAAAGTTTGATTTATTTTTATTTTTAGATTTATCATTTAATTGGTTTACAATGATTCAGTATCTCATCTCTTCTCTGTTTCTCTATAACAAATTGTTGTTACAAAAAAAAATTTTACAATGATTCAGTATCTCATCTCTTCTCTGTTTCTCTATAACAAATTGTTGTTACAAAAAAAAATGTGTTTTAGTTTTAAGAACATTATACATTTCAATCTAAATGTTCATCATATCGCAACGTAAACCTAAAATCATTAACATATTCTCTAAATTTTAAATGAAATAAATTGATTATATAACATATCATATCGCAACGTAAACCTAAAATCATTAACATATTCTCTAAATTTTAAATGAAATAAATTGATTATATAACATATTTGTTATATGCATTACATCTGATCATATATGTGTTTGTGATAACATGTAATTAAGAAGATTATTAAAACCACTATTTTTTTGTCAAGATAAAACAACTAACTTAGATCACAAAAATAAAATTAAACTCATCACAACAAAATAAAATGGCATGAAAGCTTAGGTATAATAAGGATCATACTAACTGAATTAACTTTTGTATTTAAAAAAAAAAAAATCTCTAAAAAGATTACTTTGTTTTTTTTTTAAAAAAAGGGTTGGTTAATTTAGTAACATCGAATCATTTTAATAACATGATAGAGAATATTGACAATTATGTATGGTTGGTGTAAAATGAAAATAGTATATGAGATGTAAATGTATTAACAACTTTTTAAATGATATTAGGTTGGTGTAAAATGAAAATAGTATATGAGATGTAAATGTATTAACAACTTTTTAAATGATATTATGAATGGACCCCAATATTATTCTATATGCATGTAAATGATTCTAAAGCAAACTCTCTTATATACTATGAATTAAAGTTGATTTGGATTTTATCTGTTGCACTAGACTATCAATTCTAGAAACTATTTTCGAAAAGAAAGATTCGTATATTCCGTGAAGAAAAAGATTTACATTTAGATTTCTCTTTTTATATTGGCTAATTGGTAAAGTACGTACATCTTAATCACTTTTTTTTTCAAAAAAAAAAAAGAAAAGAAGATCTCATGACTGATATATATATAAGGTATGTTGAAAAAAATTATTAGGAGAATTCAAGATATATGGGAAATGGTTGTTCCAACTTTATCTAAATGAAAAAATAATTTAAAAGACTGTAAAAATATTTTACAATAATCAAGATATTACACAATACCTTAATCTAATTATATTTGTATTTATATTCAGTTATAAATATTTAAAAATTATTTTTACTATTTTTTCTATAAATAAAGATTGTTAGTGACATTATTTTCCATGAAAATCTAATATTAATACTTTTTTTTAGTAATAATTTCATCTAATGATAATTTTTACTGTACATTTTTGTGTTCTTACTCGTTAGTTAACCATTTTTAGTTTAAACCTTAAAGGAATCAAACCAAACTATTGACATCAGTTTAAATCATTTTCACTACTCACGAGTCACGCCAAAACTAAAAAACTATTGACATCAGTTTAAATCATTTTCACTACTCACGAGTCACGCCAAAACTAAATAATTAAGTGTAAGTAAATGCTTAATATTAATACAACGATATGTCAAATCTGGATACTAGAGATGGCTTTTAATTAGAGGTGTTTAATGAGAAATATCATTTTATATATATATTAAAAAAAAAAACCTCTGCAAGAAATATCGAGTGTCAAAAAGACTAATTTACCTTTGTCCTGATCGACATTTTTTAGTTATCACGTTTTTAATCTTGGTTTTGGTCCACGTTTTTAATTTGTAAACCAACTCTAGCTTACGGGTTTTTGGTTATTTCGTCTTGCAAAAAAATAAAAAGGTAATCGGAAAACCATAGTATATTATTTCTTACGGAATTTTTTTTTTTAAAGTTATTTTTATTAATTCTTTAAATAGTTACCTAATAATTAAATATTGAGAATTTTAAAACAAATATTGCATGATATCAACATGTATTACTATAAGTCTATAAATGATTCCACCAAACGCACATGGATATATTAATTAAATGAGATTGATATCTTTTATTCGAAAGACCCTATTTATTTCTTACAAAGATTACGGGCCTGATTGGTTGGGCTGTGGCTTTATGATTATGGCTGTAGAAATTTGGCTGTAGAATTTGGGCTGTAGATTTGTTGGTGCTGTAAGATTGCCCGACACATGACATCACTAGTCATCGACACTTCTACACAAACGACTTGGACCCTACCGAGACCATATTTAAACCGCAACTACATTTTCATTATTCATTCTGAATTTATCGACTTAAATTGATCATTTAACAAGATTAGTTTTGGAATTGGTGTCAGAAAAACATCAATTATAAACGTCAAAGGTTTACGGATTTTATACATTTAAAGAGTCTTAATTAATGTCTACACAAATACTATCTATGTAGAGAAAAAGTATTTCTTTTCTTTTTCACGCCAAAAAAAGGTAAATATTAATATTTGGTGGTCGCTATTAAACCTTTTCTTGTAGTGATTAAAGGGTACTGTTAGTTCTACTCGTAAAGATTTTTGGGGAATTAAGATCTAAAAAGTTGAGTCGTCACCTTGCATAGGTATCCTCTAAAAGAGTGAATTGACAAGGTCCGGGTCTCGTTCTATGTAGATGTAAGGTTCATGAAAAAAAGATATATATATATGTTTAAGAGGATTTTAAAATAAAATTGGAATATGTGAGTGTTTTTAAAAATGTTAATTAGATATATTTATATATATATTAAAATACTTAATTGTATATGTCAATTATTTTTCTATAGAGTTTTTTTGTTATACCTATAGAATTTAGGTTTAGAAACTTTTTTAAAGTTTATTCTTTTATGGTTTTTAAATTATAGATTTTTTCTTTTGGAAAACAAATATATATATATATATATAGATATCTAAGAAGGAAAAAAAAACAAAATAAGTAGTTAAGTAAAGTTTTACAAAACTAAAATGTGATTGTTGATATTTTTTTTGGCTGAAATACAAAATTAACGTTGTAAAATTTCTAATTTCACAACCAATGAGATCCAAAGTTTTGTGTTTTGGGTATATATATTTTTTTGTCCCTAAAATTAACTATTTGATTGCATATAGTAAATAGAACTAAGACAATAAATAAAGCTGGGTTTGCTTTAAGATGATCTCTATTCTCTACAGCATCAAACTCAGACCCTTAAATATATAGTACAACCAAAACACTAAAAGATAGACACTTCTTTAAACTTTTTCATGGAAGAAGAATAAAGAAAACATATTCCTTTCATATTTATAGAAGTATATATATACACACACGTAAACACAAAAAGAAAGAAGAAATATTTGAGGAAGATTTAGCTAAATGAGAAGTCTTTATACATATGTGTCTTTGTCTTTGAGTTGAAATCTGAGCTGTAAAAACATTGCATGCCACTAAAGACTAAACACATTGATGCTCTATACATTGATCACTACTTTAGTCTCTATTATATTTTTGTTTTTTTTTTTTTTTGTTTTGAATCGTACAATAAAAGGTGGGAGTTATATTGAAAGAAACTAAAGTGTTCCCATATTAAGACAAGGGTTGTATAATGAAACAAAAGAATTGACTTTATTTTGGAGATACTTGTTGACTTTACTTCCTCTAAATACTTTCCAAGTCAATAGTTAGAAAATTACGCCACTATACCTTAGTTAATTCATAAATATAAAGCATATTCACTTCAATTGTGTTCTAATAGGTATTTTTTATTTATTGAGAATTTATAATTACAATACATAAGTAAATATGTTCTTATTTATTATTATAGACGACCATAACAATAATTTGTATTAGAGTTGTTGTTTTGTTACTATTTAATTCAAATCCTCATAATGCATATTGCTGAAAAAAAATAAAAAGTTATGTATACTAGTTAATATAAAGGTTGATAAAAATATTAATCAAGCCATATTTACATATTTAGAATTAGAAAAGATTAAACCGGTTTTATAGTATTATATAAATTGTAGCTAAACAATTTTAGACACCTTACAATCATAAGTTTTTAGCCAAAAAGGCTAATGATAACGAAAATGATGGTCTACCAATGTTTTTAAAACGTCAATTATTTCCTTGCCTTGATTTAATTAATAATGAACATCGAAGTATCTCTATACCATTTTTCATAGCATTAAATTCTCAAAGATTCAAATTATCTTTAAAAGTGTTTTACGGTAAACTCAAGAAATTTTATATTATTTTTAATTCTAGTAATTTTATAAAACCACAAAATATCACTCATCCATCAAGATACAAGTTTAAATTAACTAAAATTAACACATTCTAGTAATTGCACAATAATAATAACAATTGTATTTCAAGATACAAGTTTAAATTAACTAAAATTAACACATTCTAGTAATTGCACAATAATAATAACAATTGTATTTAGTTATACAAAATTATGCTTGTTTTAATACTAGTTGAATTGTGTATCCATGACTTAGTGTATAAACCTTATGAATGTTTTTGCTAGTACGTAACACTAAAATGGTCCCAATATTAAGACTAGGATTGCATAATGAAACCAAAGAATTGACTTATTTTGGAGATACTTGTTGACTTCACTTCCTATAGCTACCTTCTAAGTCAATAGTTAGAAAATAACGCACACACAAAAAAACTATACCTTAATTTTTGCTTCATGTATATAATTGTGTTTTTAATAGGTAATTTTTGAGGGAAAATTAATTTTCTTGTATGATATTTTATATAAATTATAAATTTTAATACATAAGTAAATATGTACTTATTTATTATTATATCAAAATATGTGAATCTGGTCGTGGAGCCTATGGTATAAGCGGAGCTTCTGGAAGAGACGTGTGGGAACAAGGTTTGGTTGTTCCAACAAATGACACAAAGAATCAAGTTGATTCGATGGTGTGTCGAATGGTGAAGAAAAAGAAAAACTTGGAGAGAAAGTTCGAAGTGAAGCATTAGAGGAAGTTGTGATCAGAATTGGCGCAGCGAATGCTTCAATAGTCAAAGCAGGAGAAACTTTGGGAGATTGGTGTCCAGAGATTAACAAGATGTGTGCTGGGAAAATATCAACAATTCGAAAGGGAGAGAGTTTCAGATTTGATAAAACAGCAGGTTGCTGTTGGCACAAAGGTCATAATGGTCAACTGAGTGAGAAAGGTCACAAAGATAATGTGATGGTAATGCCAAAAGTCGTTCAAGGACTGAACCGAAAAGATCAACGTGGAGTTTGGTCAAAAGGTATTTTAAGAGATGTCAAGAAGACATGTAAGAGACTCAAGGTTGAGAAAACAAGGAGTTCCTATGAGAACAAGTTCAAGCCTTTCAAAGAAAAGCATGGAGTATGCAAGTTTGAATCAAGGGAGAGTGTTGAGTTAATGATTCAAAGCTATAAATGTCTTGGGATTTAACTTTGAGAAGTGGTGGACCATTGAAGATGAAGACTACATTAGATAAATGTTAGTGGGTCATTAATAAAGTTTTTGGTTTAGTATAAATAGGTGGTGATGTTATCATGTTAAAGTATCCTTTGAGTGAGAGTCAAGGATCTCTTGTAAGAGTCAAGGTTAAACACCCGACTGAATAAAGTTTCAGATCAATATATAGAGAGAGTCCTCTATTTGTGTGGTTCAGACGCTTCTGTACGGTTGTTCCAACAAGGGTCGTCTGTTGCAACAACTGAGGTTTCGGTGTAAACCAACATATCATTACTAAACTATATTTTTATTATCTAACCTATTATTATCATTATTAATATTTACAATTATATATATTTAAAAATAGAATCCACATATTTAGGATTATAAAAAATTAACCGGTTTAGAGTATTATATATATACTAGATTTCTCCCGTTCGATTACACGAGATTTATATTTTCTTAAAAATTAAAATTTATTATTTTAATTATTTTTTTTAAAAAATAAGAAAATCATGCATATTTTTTGATTTATTATTATTATATTTTTGTCACAAAATTACTAATTAGCCAATCAATGTTTTTTATGACTTTCCAAAAATTAATTAGCCAATCAATGTTTTTTATGACTTTCCAAAAATTTGATTTTTTTAAAAAATTGTGTAGTTTTTTTTCATTAACATGTAATCATAAAAAAGATTATCCGTTAAAATTTTATGTCAAATATCGATAATAATTATATTATTATCTCTTTAAAAGATTTAATACCTTTTTTATCGTAATAATTAATGACCTATTAATTATAATGGCAAATGCCGTAATATTCTAATAAAAGGAAGGTTTCTTTTGAATTTGTACTTCACAAATATAATAAGATTAGAAATTATATATATATTAGAAAATTGTAACTAAAACAATTGTCGACACCTTACAAAGTTACAACTTACAATTACAAGTTTTTGGCCAAAAAGGCATAACGATAACGAAAATGATTGTCTACCAATATTTTTAAAACGTCAATTACTACTTAGTCCTTGCCTTGATTTAATTTAACACTGTTCATTGAACTATCTCTATACCATTTTTTATAGCATTTAATTCTCAAATATCTCTTAAGAATATTGTGGGAGTCTTTGGATGGGTTGCAACTTTTGGATGGGTTTCTGCGTTTGGTTCTGCTTTTGAGTTCTTCCGCGCTTCAATTCCTTCTCTTTCACCCATTCACTTCAACGGGTTGTATATTTTCTTCGGCAGTCTTTTAGTTCTTTTATTTTCCTTGCTAAATTCCTTGGTTGTTAGGATTTTGGTTTCCTCTTTCGAGATCTCTAGATTAAATTACGAGAATGATCTTGCATATGCCGGCTGAATTTCTCTTAAAACACTAGGGTTTTCAGTACAAGAAAATTCAAAAAATATGGTCAAAAGTTTCGACATAAAACCTTTTTTCGATCAAATGTTGGCGATTTGTCTTCTCAAATTCTAGAACTTTTCTTGTAGTGTTTAGTTTTCTGAATCCTATCGGGCTATGTAATTTAAACCTTTTGTATCTTACTTCCGTTTAATATAATCTTCTTGTGTTAAAAAAAAAAACACGGTAAACTCAACAATTTTTATATATTTTTATTTCTAATAATTTAATAAATATCACTCACCCATCAAGATACAATTTTTAAAAAATGATTAATAGGATTACTGATATATGTTACAATCAAATTTCATGGAATTAGTTGTATTCTCAATCTATTCTGTCGGTAGTCTTCAAATTATGTTCAGTTGTGAAGTTGAAATTAGGTTATCAAATTAATTAAATTAGAAAATTTAATAAAGCTGTAGATGTGAATGTAGACTAATGAATTTTGATTAAGGGATTGAAATTGATTGATTTGAATTTGGCTTTAGCATAAAGCATGAAAACGAAGGGTTTAGAAGTGTCATTGGTACCTAACGCTTTTG
>CM071718.1:33485637-33504299 GCA_036630335.1 Physaria fendleri | reverse complement strand
AAATATCAAACTTAATAAATCTAAATAATATATTTTATATAAATGTAAATATTCTATTTTATGATATCGGAAATATATCCGTAATATTCTAGATATTTTCCTTTTTTCTAATTTCCATAATCTTCGGCGAATCTTCGACAATATCTTCGCCGTTCATTCTGATACATCTCTGATTCTCCTAACACATGTAAATATTCTATTTTATGATATCGGAAATATATCCGTAATATTCTAGATATTTTCCTTTTTTCTAATTTCCATAATCTTCGGCGAATCTTCGACAATATCTTCGCCGTTCATTCTGATACATCTCTGATTCTCCTAACACCCTCCCGCAAGCTCATACCGGGTAACAGGTGTGAGATTGGACATGTCTTTAAGATAATGGTGTTACACCCGAACGCACAAGGTTACACCAGATCTGGAAAAAAAATCTCGAATTCTTCAATGTATCTTCAATCAATCGCTTAGGACGATGAATCCAAATCTATCGCTTAGGGCGATGAATCCCAAATCTATCGCTTAGGGCGATGAATCCCAAATCTATCGACCAAGCTAATTTGTATGAAGCTTATGGCTCTGAAGCGGCTATCACACCCAGCCGTTGGGCCATCGACGTTTATACCCCGTCGTAGGGTTCTTCTTTAGAAAATAAAAGAAACCTTAATCCACAGGATAGGATCTCTCGGCTCTGATACCATGATAAATTTGATGAGAGTAAGAACACAAATGTGTTTAAGAAGAATTATATTAGACTCTCATGAAAATTACTTTACAATCTACGTCCCTATTTATACGTCCTTATTTATAGGGAGAATATCAAATCTAATTTAATAAATGTAAACAATATATATAATATAAATGTAAATATTGTAATTCCTTATAATGGAAATATCTCCACAATCTTCTAGATTATTTCCATTTTTCTTAATTTCCATAGTCTTCGGCGATACATCTCGGATTCTCCTAACAAAAAGTTTCCTTCACTTGTAGCCGGTTGAATCTCATAGAAAGATTGAAAGAGGACCTCACCAACATCCTTAATGTGCAAACTCTAATAACCTGAAAGCATCCGAGCTAGAGGATTAATAAACAACATATTTGAGAACCGATGGGACTAGAATAGAAGTAGCAAAGGATCCGATGCAAAAACCCGGAACACTTTCAAAAAAAGAAGACAAGAAGTCAACAAGAGAGTGGAAACTCCACAAACCAGAGCAAACACCACGACAGAGAGTATTTATAAGTGGGAGCCCGAGAACTCAAACCTGATTCCCACCTTATGTTTTGCTGATTAAGTACAATTTTAATGATAATAATGTACTAATTACAAATTACTTATGTTAACCGAATCTTGAATCGGCTTAAGAATGAATTAAGGCCATTAAACGCCGAACCAACGGACTTTTTTTTTTTTGTCATCAAAACCTTCATTGAAAAAACCGCATAGTCAAGAACACTGTTACAAATCCAAAGATGGTTGGAGCCAAATAAAATCGCATAGTCAAGAACACTGTTACAAATCCAAAGATGGTTGGAGCCAAATGGGAACCGAATTGTCTATAGAACCGAAATAAGAAAGAAAAGATAAGGCATTTTCGCCAAAGAGTCTGCCGCTGCATTCTTGTATCTGCTTATATGCTTGAATAGAACAGTCCAAGGTCGCCTAGCAACGATGCCATGGATTTCAGACGTATAAGTATGAAGACGGGGCCAAGAGAGTGGAGATTCCATAAGTATGAAGACGGGGCCAAGAGAGTGGAGATTCCAGAGCCTTAATGAGAGTTAGCAAATCGGTCTCGAATATTACCTTCTCATATCCCATGTTCCACATGCAATTTATTGCCCAAGTAAGAGCAGTAGCCTCGGTGTCTAAAACGGAGAGAAGTCGTGGAAAAGTTTTGGTGCCATGAAGCTTCACTCGACCCGATTGGTCACGCAAAATCCAAGCCACACCACATACATCATGGGAGTCTTGCCACGCTGCATCCACATTGCATTTGAGATAAGTATCAGGTGGAGCTTCCCATTTGTCCTGTGTCGAAGGTGACTCTGTTCTGTTCGCGGGAGGCATGGAAATCGAAGTGGTGTCTTGACTTGTTCGCCACTCTATCATATCTGCCATTGCTTTATTTAGGATAAAGTCTGGGTGCGTGGTCTGTCTTTGAAAGACAAACTCATTTCTAGACTTCCATAAGCGCCACATTATCCATGGCCAAAGCTTCTCTGTCCTTCATGTTGGTTCGTAGTAAAAGAGAGACAAGACCAAAAGTTCACCTGCAAAGAATCACTCACTGTATTCAAAATCTGCGACAGCGGGGAAACTGCCCATACCGACTTCGCGAGATCGCATTGGAACAAGAGGTGATTAGCGTCTTCTTTGTCGCATCCACAGAGAGCACATGAAGCGGTTTAATCCTCCACAGTTCTTAGGTCTTGCTAGTCGCGCCCAGGATTGCCAATGAATCCATTTGCCCGTGTTTTGATGTCTCCACCAGAATTTTGAGAATTCCGACGTAATATCCGTGATCAGAGTTTTAGGGAGGAGATAACACGACATCGCATAGGTAGGTATAGCTTGAACCACCGATTTAACAAGAACTTCTTTGCCTCCCTGAGATAGGAATTTATTCTTCCATGAGCTGACACGAGATCGAATTCTCTCTTCCAGGAATCGTAGCATTTCAGTTTTAGAGCCCAGGAATGTTTCCGGCATTCCTAAATAAACACCTTTGCCTCCCTCTTGGTGAATACCTGTTATTGTCTTTACCATGTCTCGATTTGCAGAAGTCATTTTTGGTCCATATATTATGCTTGACTTATCCAAATTCACGCGCTGCCCGGAAGCCTCTTTGTAATCATTGAGGATGTCCTTTAGCCGTTGAAGCTGATTATGCTCCATGGAACTGAAAAAAAGACTATCAAATCTTCTCCATATATCCTCTTTATTGTTTAGTCTCCATTAGGAAATATACCTGGGGATCATATTGACTAGATATGTCCCTTAAGTGTCGAACTGTCAGGGTATTTCCTAACCCTTGATAGTTCCAAGCTGTTGTGATCATATCGATCTGTGTGGTTTCTGGTTAACCACGAACCTATTAGAGTTGATCGATGTGACTGGCTCTTGTAAGCCTACAATAGAATCATTGAGGACTGCTGGAGTGATTTTATGCATCCTTTTCCGTGCTGCTATATTCTTGTCAGCGCTGCTTCTGTGCTTTCTTTTCCTGGATTTTATGCCACTTGCTTCTCCTGTTGCTGTGAATGTGAAGGGTTGTTCTGTAGCTTGAACATTGATTTCAGACAGATCCGACACAATTTTCCCTGAAGCTAGTATCTTCTCTCCTGGTAATAGATTAGGAGAGTTGATTTTTTTACCAGACGACAGAGTGAGGGATTGTTGATGTGGAGAATGCACCTTCTTTCCCGAAGAGAGGATCCTCAAGTCTTGAGTATGATCTTCGGTCTCACTTGTGACTGTATGACCTTTATCTTTCGGGCGCCAAACTATTTTTTGTGTATTCCCAATGATTCTGTTGAAAACAGAGGTCGTTGGAATTGCAGAGTTTTGTGGCTGTTTTTTTGCTAGTCTGCCCCTAGGTCGACGCACTTGATTCTGCAGATCTCTACTCTGTTTTTCCCCTGGATGCTCTGTCCCGAGAGATACAGAGGTTGTATTCGTCCCGTCCCCTTCCTTCTGAGTTTTTAGAAGTTTATCCGGGCATTTATACTGATCATGGGTGAGATGTTTACAATGATGACATATTCTCTTAAGTTTGTCATAGGATAGGTTAATGATAAGAGATTGGCCAGACTTAAATTTGAATGGCTTCTGAAACACAATAGGATTATCCACTAGAATCCAAACTCTGGCTCTGACATGTTCAATCGAACTAGAGTTTTTTACATGTAACTCTACATTCTCTGCTCCTCTGCTCTGACATGTTCAATCGAACTAGAGTTTTTTACATGTAACTCTACATTTTCTGCTCCTTTCTCCATATGACCCCGTGTTCCCCCAAATTGTCTAACCACACTAGTTGAAACCTTATGTGGTGGTAGACCTTGCATTCTGACCCAGATTGGGATTCGCTGTAAGTACTCCTCCGTAGGTACTGGAGTCCATCTCTCCGCAGCGACCAACCAATTGTTCACATACCAAGGCCTCATTGAAAGAGTATTCAGGAGTAAATCCTCATTGGGGAAGAAGAATTGAGCTGTATCTTTACCTATTACTCTGCCGCTAATTTGAGTTCCAAGTTTTCTAGTGGTCCGAAAGGAAATATTTTCTTGTCCAAGGCCAAGTTCAAAACTTCAAAGTTCAAATTTTTTCCCATTTTCCCTATTTTTTTATCAATTTTTTTTAAAGCAACAGATGTATGGAATTTTTTTTTTAATCGATTGTGGCCTTAATTTTTATATGCACGGCTCTGCCCGCAAATATAAAATATACGGGTCTTTCGCAGATTTTGCAGGTTTTTGTGCGGATCACATGTTTTTCTTCGGATTTGCAGGGTTTTTTGCTGGATTTGCAAGCTTTTTCGCGGATTTGCGTGGTTTTAAGAATTTATTTTTAAAAATTTGCGGGTTATCCGCGAAGAATAAGATGGGTGCAGGTTGAACAATATATACATGCAACATAACGGAGCTGGTGCGAACTTATAAAAAGTACATAAAACCCACAGATTTTTTACGGGACAGGGCAGATCGGCCAGCTTGACAGGCCTAATCGAGAGAGATTAGTACACTTGAGTGAACTAGTTATTATTGGGGTTTTTTTGTTGTTTTGGAACTTATATAGATACAAAATATTGAGCCCGAATTAAAACTTGAATGTAACCTAATCTTTCCGGGTTCGACGTATGTATGGAATCCGGTTCGAACCCAAAAGGTAGCGAACTAAACATTCTTTTTAAATATCCAAATGGGATTTAAGAACAGAACCAAATTCGAAAATGTTCAGGCATTAGGGAGATCCATGGGAAATGTTGATAGCGAGTTTATGCTCTTGTTTGCAGTGACTTGTGCAGAAATAACCTTCGGGGCAGTATCCCAATGGAGTGGGCATCATTACAAAATCTCAGCTCCATGTCAGAACTCTCTCTGTCTCTCTGTTTATTTGGGAAGCTTTTGAATTTGCCAATAACATTTTGAAATTGGTCACAGCTCGCTCTGCGCAAATGGTTTGTCTGGGGATTTACCAACTGGGTTACAAAACTTCAAGAATTTGACATTTCTGTAAGTCTCTAATTGTTTTACTTACTATAACCAGAATTTGGCTTCTGATTTGACCCTAATATTTATATAAATTTTCAGTGGGGTTGAAGCAAACAACTTCTTTGGTCCTATTCCTGATGAGCTTGGTTCCCTAACAAAACTAACTAAATTGTAAGACATTCCTTTCGGATATTTATTTGGTAACATTGTTCAAAAGTTCAAATGAAACTGGGTTTTGTAGGGAACTTGCATCTAATCGATTTACAGGACCCCTTCCTAGAACTCTAGCTAGTCTTGTAAATCTTGAAAAATTGTAAGTTATTGTTCTACTAATTTAGCTGTAGACTTTTTTCAAGTATCTTCATAAGTTTGACTAGTTTTTGTTTTCATTATGCAGAAGTATAAGTGACAATAACTTAAGTGGCTTCATCCCAGAATATATTGGCAACTGGTCTCGGCTTCAAAAGCTGTATGCTTCTCCTCCATCACTAATTATAGACTTTCTCTTTTGAGTTCCAGAATATGTACGATCTTATCTTTGCAATTATATGCTTAACAGACATCTATACGCAAGTGGACTGAAAGGACCTATTCCTGATGCAGTGTCCAGCCTACAAAATCTTAATGAACTGTAATCAATTATTTTCAATAGATTAGCAAAGTGATACTCCAAAGGAAGTTGCTGGTTTTTAGCATTGTATATGTATGCAGGAGTATCAGTGATACGACCGGGATACATTCCTTTCCCAATCTATCTACTAGCCAAGGCCTCAAAAACTTGTATGTAATTTTCCTAGGTGTCTATTTCTAATGTCTAATGTCTCAGAGGTGTCATTTTTATTGAAGGTGTCTGTTTATGTTCCAGGATTTTGAGGAATGTGGGGTTGTCTGGTCCAATTCCTCCTTACATCTGGGATATGCCAGCCCTAAAGACTCTGTAAGTATTTTGTTTTATTAAACATATCAAAAGTAGCTTGTTGAATATCTTCCACAATTACATAATGTACGGTTATCTGCTTCAAGTTACTATATTATATGTATCAGTTATGTGTTAGATAAGGGATGAGTGTGGGATGCACACTTGCAATTTTTATCCGATTTGTTATTTAGTTTTCTTTGGCGGGTAGTAATGAATAATTACGGGTTGTTACTTGGCTTGTTGAAAGCTGAGTATCCGCTAAAAAAATTATCCACTCAAAATTCCAAACCTTGAGGGTAAATTTACGGCAAGTATTTGTTACTTGCTAAGTAATTTCAAAAACCGACTTGTTCTTTAACAGGTCGGGAAGTAACAATGCACTTGTTCCCAAACTTGAATATAGATTGTCATGGTCTCATTTCTTTAACAGGTCGGGAAGTAACAATGCACTTGTTCCCAAACTTGAATATAGATTGTCATGGTCTCATGTGTAAAAACAGTGTAGAAAAAAGGCAAGCAAGTTGTAAGAGTGATATGAAAGTATGAAAGAGGTTCTATATATATTCTTTGCAGATTCTGTAGGGTTATATTAACAAATTTAGACAGTGTTTAAAGTCCATTTATCTGTACACATTTTGTTTACAGTGATTTNTATAATTTTTGAAGACCTTCTAATGTGAATACACACATAATTACTCTGTATTACTGTATAATTTACCATTCAACATGGTATTTCAGCTATTTGACTGGCAATTTGCTTTCTGGAAACATAGAATCTAGTGGTTTACTCAACGTCAACGACAGAACTTATATGTGCGTTAAAAACCTTCTCAAGTTTGTATATTTTGCGAAATTTGCTGCCGTATCAACTAATTTCCTTGTCGGTTTCTTTTTGTATTTGGCGAATCAGTGATCTCTCTTATAACAATTTCTCATGGTCGTCTAGCTGCCAAAAGTGGAGGTATGAACATGAAATCTTGGTAGGCAGGATATATGTCTTGTATCTATTTGCTTATGCTCTTACTTTGTGTTGAATCAGTAACATTAACACATACCGGAGCTCATATTTGAAGAACAATTTGTAAGTAAATCTTCTAACAAGAAAGATTGAACTTAGCAATCTCTTGATTCCACAAATGGCAATTGAAATGCTATAATATTCTTATCGTCTTGTTATACAGAACGGGGCTTCCTTTATGCAATAGTCCATCCAACTGCACAAAATGTAAGTACATATTTAGCCAATTCTAGCTTATCTCTAACATTCATTGTATATTTTACTCACTTTTGTTCATCCCTCATAAAGAAAATTGTTATTGATTGTAGATCATCGATCACTGCATATAAATTGTGGTGGAGACAATGTAACAATTCAAAATTCGTTGGGTCAAATAACTTATCAAACTGATAACAGTAGTGAAACCAACGCTGCATCAAATCAGCAGTTCGAATACTGGGGAGTAAGTAACACTGGTGGCTTTATTGATGATGATAAAGATGATGATATCTACAGCATTTCACCTAATTTACCACTTAAAGATTCTTCTGATATTTATAAAACTGCACGTCGCTCTCCTCTATCTCTTGTTTATTATGCATTTTGCTTGGATAATGGAGTCTATAATGTGAATCTTCACTTTATGGAGATTCAATTTTTAGCCAAAGAACAATATAGTCATGTCGGAAGGCGCATATTTGATGTCTATGTTCAGGTAAAACACAACTTATATATATATATATATGGTCTGTTCTAATCATCCATGACATGGAAGATTAAAAGCTTTTTTTCTTGCTTTTCAGGGAGTATTGTATTTGAAAAATTTTAACATCAAACAGGAAGCTAATGAGTCTTTGGAGCCGGTTGTGAAAAAATTGAGTGTGAATGTGACAGATCATATGTTAGAGATTCGATTGTATTGGGCAGGGAAAGGGACAACTCTCATTCCTAAAAGAGGAAATTATGGTCCACTCATCTCTGCAATCTCCTTATGTCACACTAGTATGTAACCTTTCTCCAGGCTTTGTTCTCCTTTTGATGTTTCATTCTCAAAGGGCCATAACTTCAAACTGACACATTCATCTTCTTGACACTACTTGCCGCCACCTAATGATAGTATTCATCTTTAAAATTTCAGGTCTGGAGCCGCAATGTGGAGGTCCTAAGACAAAACTTGATCAAGATATTATTCTTTATTGTGCTATATAAATGATTTATCATGTATATAAGTAAATATTAACACTTAGTATCTCATTTGCAGCAGAGAAAATAAAACATCACACGAATTCTCGCCTAATTATTGGGGTCACATTTGCCTCGGTAACAATTATTCTCTTGGCTTTGGGGTTATATGCTCATAAAAGATGTAGAGGAGACAAGAACACAACAGAACGAGGTATCAAAGTTTCACCAAGTGTCTGAATCTATTATGTGTATACGTGCTCATATCAATATAACAGTACTAAATAATTTTCCTCTTGTGAACTTGAACACATAGAACTAAGAGCCCAAGGTCTGCAAACGGTTTGCTTTACTTGGAGGCAACTACAAGCTGCAACAAACAATTTTGATCAAGCCAACAAACTTGGAGAAGGAGGTTTTGGATCTGTATTCAAAGTAATGCTAACTTAAATACTAATTACTAGTAAAAATATATCATATAGCTTGTTAGTTATAACATAAATTTTGTGGCTATATATTCACGGGTTAATGCAGGGAGAGCTGTCAGATGGAACTATCATAGCAGTGAAGCAGCTTTCTTCCAAGTCTTGCCAAGGAAACCGCGAATTTGTGAATGAGATAGGCATGATCTCAGTTCTAAATCATCCAAACCTTGTCAAGCTTTATGGATGTTGTGTCGAAAAAGATCAATTGCTGCTTGTGTATGAGTACTTGGAAAATAACTCCCTTGCTCATGTGCTGTTCGGTAAATAAGGCCACAATCAATACATAAAAGACCCAAATGTTTTGCTTGTGCTCAGGACCAGCACTAATATTATTATGTAATTTCTCATTGTCAGGAAAGAGTTCCTTGAAACTAGACTGGGCGGCTAGACAAAAAATCTGTGTTGGAATCGCAAGAGGGCTCGAATTCCTCCACGAAGGATCAACGATGAGGATGGTCCATCGGGACATAAAAACCACAAATGTGCTTTTGGACTCTGACCTTAATCCAAAGATATCTGATTTTGGATTAGCTAGGCTCCATGAAACAGAACAGAGTCACATAAGCACCAAAATTGCAGGAACCATGTAAGCATTAAACATAAAACATAAACCATAACCATGTCTGAAAAAACATCTCATTATTGGTTTCTCTAATGCTTGCAGAGGATATATGGCCCCAGAATATGCATTGTGGGGTCAATTGACAGAGAAAGCAGATGTGTACAGTTTCGGGGTTGTGGCAATGGAGATTGTTAGTGGAAAGAATAATATGAAACAGAAGGGAAGTGTCAATCACGTCTCACTTATCAATTGGGTAACCATGAACCTCTTTGGCTTATGCTTGTTAATTGTTTTGCAAGTAATTACGAAAACCGACTTGTTAAAGGAGACGGATACTCACTTTTACAAGACGTATAATTTGTTACTAAAAGTTTATTGAAACCCTTGTTGTATCAAATCTCAGGCACTGACGCTACAACAGGCCGGGAACATAATGGAGATCGTAGATCCAATGCTCGAAGGTGAATTTAGCGAAAAAGAAGCTGTAAGGATGATCAAAGTAGCTCTCCTTTGTACATACTCATCTCCTGCATTAAGACCAACTATGTCAGAGGCTGTACAAATGCTTGAGGGAGAGATCGAAATAACACAGGTTTTGCCAGATCCTGGTCTATATGGACATGATTTGAGCATCTCAAAGTTGAGAGACATTGATACTCATGGTAGCTCAAGCACGTCTGATGTAACCGATCAAACAACAACGACAATGAAATCCTCTGTTTCTGGCCATGATCTCTACCCATTATACCCAGAGTCTATGATCTTAAACTCCTCCGTAGAATTATCGTCGTCTTCAACGTAACATCAAAAGTTATGCACATTGCCTTTTGAAAATGAAATGCTTGTGAGGTTATCCTATAGTTGCTTAACTATGTAGGTATATCATTAAGTTGTCTGAAACCTTACCACTATCTCAGTTTACATATATCCAAAAACACATGTATTTATATAAATGTTTGTCGAAGTTGAATTATATATATCTTCTCATTTTAGTTGAGCACCTTTCTAAAATCCTGCCATTGTTTTTGCCTTAAACCAGGTAAGTATACTTAGGGACCCTAATTGCAATATTCCACATCCCTCTTCGAAGAACTAGAAGACCCACCGCTTCACTACGATTTCTAAACTTCACCATACACTCATTTATTTTATGAGCATCAATCTTCATATCCTTGATTTCAAGAGTTCATATCATGTTTACAATGACGTGGATCCTGCCAATGTGAGGAGTTAAATCATGAAACCTTCCAACCAACAAATCAGTCCACAACAGTTTTTCCATCTTTCAAAATCTCGTCAGAAATTGTATACCTTCCAACCAACAAATCAGTCCACAACAGTTTTTCCATCTTTCAAAATCTCGTCAGAAATTGTATTTGACATAACACCTGAATAAAGTGGGCATCAAAAGTGTAATTTTTTTATAAGAGAGGAATATAGAGGCATAGCTGATGGTCCTCGTAATTTCAAGTGAGAATTCCCAAGAGGCAATTGTGTACTGATCGCCGGAAGATCCTTAAAAGGTTCCCTTCTCTGATCTTCACGCATAACTCTATCCTCTGCATTCCCTTTGGAAACACCAAGAACAGGGAACTGTTCATCTATCCAAGAGATAAAGAATTTGAATTACAATCACGCCGAGTCACCTATTTGATTGTGCCAGTACCCACCAGCGCTGATGATGAGGATGGGAACGCCGAGAAGATGAACTCATCAGAACCTTCAGTGGCAAAAATTTGAAATTTTGAAATTTGAATGGAAAAAATCGTCACAACTCCTAATAGAAATTTTTTCCTCCATTCTATCCAATTTATATTGAAAACATTGTATGCTAGTGGTTATAATTTCTGTTTCTAATGAAACATCACTAAATTCAAATACTAGAGCAACAAGATAAAACGATAAGGAAAAAAACAATAACAGTCCCTGAAAACAAAGCATATGCTCAATTTCAAGAATATGACATGATATTCTCGCTAAAAACCCTAGAAAACAGGGAATTAAAACACACAAAGTCAAAGAATTTGTCTCTGGCATTGAAAAAAGCATCAAATTAGTAACAAGAAAAAGACCAGTCAACCCTAAGAATCTTCTTGATAATATCACACAGAAGGAAATGAAGGAAAAACAAAACACCAACAAACCCAAAAAAAAAAAAAAAAACCTGAAACGCGGTTTCTACGATTATTGGAGAGTCAGAGCCAGCAAAGGTGTTGGTAAGAGACTAAATCGAAAAAGCTCAAAAACCCTATAAGAGTTGGTAATCATTAGTCATTCAAGGTCTTAATGGGGGAGAATCATAACTTGAGCTCCGAAGCTTTGACAACGACGCTTCGTAATGCAATCCAAGCTCTGGGTCGTGGTTTCGATGTTACATCTGATGTTCGACTTCTGTATTGCAAAGGAGCTCCTGGGTCAAGACTGGTTCATATCGAACAAGGACAAAACAGAGAGCTTGAGTTGTCTGATGGACTTCTTCTTCCTAATGTTCCTGCTGATATTGAGTGCTCTCGAGGTAGAGCCAGTATACAGAGAATCCCTGTTTGTAGCTTCCATGAGGTGATTTTTTGTAACCTTTTCCAGTTTTGTCTTGATTATGTAAATTTCTACAATTGCATGTTGTCTGATCTGCGTATTTGTGGAACCACTAGCTCATAGGACCCTAATTAACTTTAGAAATTCCTAAATTTGGAAGCTTTAACTTGACTCAAGTAATCGTAGTTTGATCAAGTCTGATGCTAAGGTCTTGATTATGCATCTAGATTACATTGTAGTTTTATCTGTGTATTTGTGGAACCACTAGCTCATATGACCTTGATTAACTTTGGACTTTTCTAAATTTGGAAGCTTTAACTTGACTGAAGTAATTGTAGTTTTGATGAAGTCCAATGCTAAGGGAAATCTCAGAGCAATGTGTAACAGGTGTTTGGGTTGATCAATGAGTAGAGATTGACTCCGTGGAATCAAAAATTGTCGTTTGAGTTTATGGTTATCTATTTGATATGGCTTTTTGGCAGATGGCAGGATACTTCAATGAGAGATCAGGTGTAAAAGGGAACATACCACTCGGATCCTTCAACGCAATGTTTAATTACACAGGTTCTTGGCAAGTCGATGCAGCGTCTACAAAATCACTTGCATTGGTTGGTTATTTTATTCCACTTTATGAAGTTAAATTGGCAAAGCTTACATTGGTTTTGCATGACGAGATCAGACTTGCTGTTCCTTCCTATTGGGACCCCGCTTCCTTAGCTAGGTATATTCCTCTCTTTAAATACCCCTGTGTTTTCCTGTTCTGCTTCTTCTGGTTTTGCTGTTTATAATCTCTGTATGAACATGACATCAAAGTTTCCACACTGGTGGAATGTTAAAGAACTAAATTAGAGTCTCTTTCTTCTTGTTATATTAATCTTTACCCATAATTTTGTGGTGATCTGCGTTCAAATTTATTCGACATAACGCTTGTATGTGATTTTTTATGCCATTTATCAGGACTCTTATGTGGTTTCTCCGATTGTTTACCTTTTGATACAGCTTTATTGAAAATTACGGCACTCATATTGTAACTTCGGTGACCATTGGGGGAAGAGACGTAGTTTACATTAGACAACATCAGTCTTCTACTTTACCGGTATCAGAAATCGAAAACTATGTCAATGACATTACGGAGCACAGGTTTCATAAAGCAGAGAGTCAATCTATTACTGGTCCATTAAAATACAAAGAAAAGGTTAGTACTAAGTCCCGGACCATTGCGCATTACTTTTATACTATGGTTTAACTGAAGATATAGCTGAAGAAGCTCTCTCCTGTAGGATATTACAGTAATATTTAGGCGAAGAGGGGGTGACGATCTTGAACAAAGCCATACTCGGTGGGCTGAGACAGTACCTGCAGCTCCAGACATTCTCAACATGACTTTTACTCCTATTGTTTCTCTGCTTGAAGGTGTGCCTGGTCTGCGACATTTGACTCGTGCTATCGAACTTTACTTGGAATGTGAGTTTCTATTTAAAAAAGTTGAGTTTTTTTTAATATTTGAATCCACAGGTTTACATTCTCATAAACATAAAAATTTCTTGGTGTCTATACCAGATAAGCCGCCTATCGTAGATTTAAAATACTTCCTGGATTTCCAAATAGCTCGAGTGTGGGCTCCCGAACAGAGTAACCTCCAACGGAGAGAACCGGTGTGTCCTTCTCTTCAATTCAGCTTAATGGGTCCCAAATTATTCATCAACACTGATCAGGTAAACACAGAACGGTCGAATCCTTTGTTTGGTTACCATTAAGTTATTAGATGAACTGAACGTTTTGCCTTTGGCTATTTTCAGGTAACGGTTGGGCGTAAACCGGTCACAGGTCTCAGGCTAAGCTTAGAAGGAAGCAAACAAAACCGTCTCTCTATCCATTTACAACAATTAGTCTCTCTCCCCAAAATCCTGCAGCCACATTGGGACTCTCATGTGCCAATAGGTGCACCAAAATGGCAAGGACCAGAAGAGCAAGATAGCCGCTGGTTCGAACCAATCAAATGGAAAAACTTCTCTCACATAAGCACCTCGCCTATCGAACACATAGAGACCCACATAGGCGATCTCTCAGGTGTTCACATTGTCACCGGAGCTCAGCTAGGAGTTTGGGATTTCGGATCAAAAAACGTTTTGCATTTGAAACTACTCTTCTCTAAAGTTCCTGGTTGCACGCGGATCAAAAAACGTTTTGCATTTGAAACTACTCTTCTCTAAAGTTCCTGGTTGCACGATAAGAAGGTCTGTCTGGGATCACACTCCAGTCTCTTCCACAGCCAGATTTGAACCAGGAGGTCCGTCTACCTCGAACGAAGAGAAGAAAGAAGACGTGTCGGGGCAATCAAGTAAACTGGCTAAGATCGTGGATTGTTCAGAGATGTTGAAAGGACCACAGGATTTGCCTGGACATTGGATTGTGACTGGAGCAAAGCTAGGCGTTGAAAAGGGCAAGATTATATTGCGTGTGAAGTATTCTTTGCTAAATTATTGAGAGATTTAGATGAGATCTTGGCTTTCCGACGACCGGGATGTTTTTCCGTTGGCATTCTTTGCACAGCGAATCTTTCTTGTACATGGTTCGGTTTGACATTAGTTTGGTTTTGTTAGTTTAAAAAGATTTTTGTCGAGTTTTTGTAGACGATTGTATTAAATATTAAATCAGAGATGTATGTAGATTGTAGTCGGATTCAATACATGGTCGATGTAGGCCATAGTCGGATTCAATACATGGTCAATACATGATTTAGAGAGTTGTTTCATTGGATCCTTCATAGAAAAGAATGAGAGATTGTGTTTACGAGTAACGCTGTTGGTGTATTAGAAAAGATTGATGGATCCGGGTATAGACAGATTCACCGAGTTGTGATGTTTCAACTCCTTTCTTCGTTTATGATGCGATGCAATCCCTGTTTTCACAAAAGATCTTTGATTTCATTGTCCTATGCTGAGTCTTTTGAGAATGTAACTTGGTTACATTGCTTATTCATGATGGTGAATTGGCGATTCACCCCCTCACATTTGAATCTCCCAAGTAACTTCTATAGCGGGTGAAAATTTCAAAATCCCTCGTCTTGTTCCAAATACTCAAAGAACCCAAGCCACAAAATCAGTTTTTTGTTACACACGTTTTGCATTTTTTTGTAAACATGGGAAGAAGGTTTGGGAAGGAGAGAGTGCTTAAGAGGTTAAGGATGTAATATTTAAGAGCTTTTGAGTCTTTGATCTTTCCTTCTATAGTGAAAGTTTCCGAGACCAAGCTCCTCAAATAGGCATGAGCATTCGGTTCTTCGGATCCGTTCGGATCAGTTCTTTCGGTTCTTTAAATTTAGGATCATTTAGAAACCGAAATTATTTCGGGTAGATTCTGTTCGGTTCCTCCCGGATCGACTCGGTTCGAGTATTATATTTGATACCCGAAATATTTGGTTCCAATCGGATCTCGATTCCCAATGGTTACTTGGTAATCATAATATCCGATCGGAACAGAAAAGATCCAAAATATTTTTGGAAATCGCTGAAATATTTTTGTCATTCTTACATATGGACATTAGTTATACCTTTGTATATACTAAATTATATAAATAATTATAACGAGAAAAATTGGCTGAATAAGTTTACAAGAAGAAGTATCGACATATATTGGGGACATGTAACTACAACATCAGATTCATGAATTCAACTTCTACAAGTAACACCTAGAAAATTTTATGAGAAAAGGAATCGTCATATATTAATGAAACAACATATGAAGTTGTAAATTAGGATATATATATATATAAATATTATTATTTCGGATACCTATGGGTATCATTCAGTTCGGGTAATACCCGAGAACCGCGGATACCGAATATTAGGATTCGTTCGGGTATTTCTAAGGATTCGGATCCGAACCGAATACTATTTTTCGGTTTGGTTCTTCGGTTCCAGTTACTTTTGCCCATCCCTACCTGCAACGAATTATTGTAAATCGGCTTACTTCTACACAAGACTTGGGGTGGTGAAGCTTAGGTTGGCTCTTCAAACTTGGTTTTCGTTTCAGTCATAGAGTAGATTGATTAAAAGGTTTCTATAATTGCATGTTGTAAGCGACTACAATTTCAGGTTGGACATTCTGAAACAGTTTTGCATTCCGTAGCTTCCATAACCTCCACAATATCCAAATTCATAGATACTTGTCCCCATCGTGTTGATCTTCATTTAACTGCATACATGTAAATATCTTCCCCTGAATAGAATAGCTGTCATCAGTTAAAATCGATGCAAATGGAGACAAGCTCCAAAAAACTCTTACAAAAGCACATTGAAACAGTAAATGCATCAGACTTTCACTGTCTCCTCCACACAACACACAGCCTGCACTTTGTGTTATTCTCCTCTTCCTCAAAATTTCTCCAACTGGTATTGAGGCTTGTAGACATCTTCAGATGAAGTTTTTTAATGTTGGACTTGTGGGAAGAGACCATACTCTCTTGTAAATCTTCGAATAATCTACCGTATGCTCTGGAACTGGAGTAGCTGCTTGACATTGTAAATTTTACACTTTTTCTTTTCTTTAGTTTTTGTTTCCCACATTTCTTATTCTTAATGTTAACTATTATCCGATGTATAATCATGTTGTATAACCAATTCTTAAAATTCATCGTGTTAAACTGCAGGTTCGAACCATACATCGTTAAAATCATTATTGACACCATTATTTATGAAAATGGCTTACGAGTTTCCAGTTATAATAAGTATAATCATTTCTTCTGTAGACTTTTGCTTCTATTTGCTCCAGCTGGATTAGTCACCGAGTTCCAGTGAGAAATCATCATAAATTTAAGCAATGATATTAAAGAGTCAAAACAAAACCAATTCATTGTGCATTGGAAAATAAACAAACATAAACTAAAATTTTTAATCAAGCAATGCTGCTCTATTATCCTTATCACTTCTCTTCCAGTTACTTGTGTTCCTCCAACTGTAAAATGAGGTATAACTTGGATGAAGTTCACAGTATCCAACTGAAGGTTGCTCAGTCCATACCAAAGCCTCCCAATGAGAATGAGGTAATGAGGTATAACTTGGATGAAGTTCACAGTATCCAACTGAAGGTTGCTCAGTCCATACCAAAGCCTCCCATTGAGTATGGGGTCATTTGTAACCGTCACGATAGTGGTGTTTAAACCCTGAATCTCGTTAAATGCTTTCACAACCGATCCACCAACGTGTCGGATAAAGGCCAATTGCAACAATTCTCTTTTTGGTATCCCTTCATAAATAACAGAATGTGGATGACAAATGAAAAATCTTGGAGCGTAATTGAATATCACACCGATACCACCGTTGTATAGAAGCTGTTCAGAGTTGACAACAGAAATTTTATAAACTTGTATCCACAAGTTATAGGTACTTAAATGATTAAACTATCTCCTTTGATGTACTCCATAAAATATTTCTCTGGATTTAGCTTTAGATGTCCTCCATGATGCACTAATGTATCCTCATCAATAAATAGTTTATACTATGCTATTGAGGTCATGTGATTTCCAAGGAAGGTGCCTTCAAAAGTCTTCCATTACAGCCTATAGTTGTCCAATCATCCCCACCAGAATAAGAAACACCACCATCCACACCAGAAGAAGAAGAAGAAGAAGCACTAAATATTTTTTTTTTTAAAAAAAATTAAACATAAACCAAAGAGAAGCCATTGATGAGAAGCATAGATAGATACCTAGGGTGGGTGTTAGGTTAGGTGGCAGATAGATACCAACTAGAATCAACAACTATTCAATTAAACCATACTCAAACAACAGTTCAATTAAAACAACAGTTCAATTAAACCATAATCAGGACTAAAACAACAGTTCAATTAGATACCTAGGGTGGGTATTAGGTAACTAAAACAACAATTCTATTAAACCCTACTCAAGACTATGTTTTACCTATTGAAAATGAAACTACCTAATATGTAGATAAGAATTCCTTAAAGCACTGAAACATGAAACAACCAAACAACATACAGATTCAAATGCGGGGAGACAAACCTGAGCGTAGGCTGTCTGGATTCGTCATCTCCTCTTACATCGGTATAAGGTGGCAGATAGATACCAACTAGAATCAACAACATTTCATCACGACCATATCCACCATCACGACCATATCCACCAACACCGCGACCATTTGATAGATTGCCAGGTGCACCACAAGTGTTACATTCAGAAAGAGATCCAACGTTTCTACTCACACAAATATAGTTGAGACAACGAACTCCACGACCACCACCCGGATTTCCTCTGCCACCACCACCTCAATTTCCTATGCCACCATATCTGCCGCCGCCACCACCACCACCACCTGGATTTCCACCACCTCAATTTCCTATGCCACCATATCTGCCGCCGCCACCACCACCACCACCTGGATTTCCTCTGCCACCATATCCGCCACCACCACCACCCGGATTTCTTCTGCCACCATATCCGTCACCACCACCACCCGGATTTCTTTCTCTGCCGCGACCATAATTACCACCTCTACCAACTTGATTTCTTCCTCTGCAGCGACCATAGTCACCACCATGACCTCCCCCAACCATGTGACTCTGCTATATTTTATGTTTAGAGACGAAGATGTCGCAGCTTATAAATAGAACAATGTATTGAATTAGGTTTTAATTCAAAAAAAACAATAAGGTCGTAATAAAATCCTTATTTTCCCATTGATAGGGGCTTTTTGTTTAAACGAACATAAATAGATTGCATACATACTTCTATATATGTGAAAC
>CM071718.1:33429541-33444393 GCA_036630335.1 Physaria fendleri | reverse complement strand
GAATAATAATTTAAAAATGATAACAAAGTCGACGACGACTACTTTTACATTATCACATCACATCATTAAGACGACCGTTCAACACGTCTGACTTGTAGGCTTTGTTCTTTCTCTGCAACTTTATTGGCAGATAACCCAAAAAAAAAAAAAGCTTCAATCTTTAATCCAAACATGGAGATCGGCTTAAAGCTCCTTCCTTTATTGTTCATCTTCTTCCTCTGCTTTTGTTACCTCACGATTGCTGCAGATGAAGACGATATAAGATGCTTAAGAGGACTCAAAAGCTCTCTAACCGATCCACAAAACGCGTTGAAATCATGGAACTTTGCAAACTCTACTGTTGGATTCCTCTGTAATTTCGTTGGTGTATCTTGTTGGAACAATCAAGAGAATAGGGTTATAAATCTAGAGCTTCGTGGAGGTTAGTGAGATTCTCTGTAGCTAACAATGATCTCACAGGTCGTATACCTGTCTTCTTCAGCTCACGGAGTTATTCCTCTGATGATTTTGATGGGAATAAAGGTCTCTGTGGTCGTCCTTTGTCTTCGAATTGTGGTGGATTAAGTAAGAAGAATCTTGCTATTGTAATTGCAGCTGGTGTGTTTGGTGCTGCTGCATCAATGTTGTTAGCTTTTGGGATTTGGTGGTATTACCATTTGAAGTGGTCGAGGAATAGACGAAGAAGCGGTGTAACAGAATCAGATAGTAGTTTGGCTAAAAGACTTTGTAGTCATAAGCTTACTCAAGTGTCTTTGTTTCAAAAGCCTCTGGTTAAGGTTAAACTCGGAGATTTGATGGCTGCGACTAACAATTTTAGCGCGGAGAATGTTATTGTTTCCACTAGGACTGGTACAACGTATAAGGCGCTTCTCCCGGATGGTTCTGCACTTGCTATCAAGCATTTGAGTAAGTGTAAGCTCGGTGAAAGAGAGTTTCGGTATGAGATGAATCAGTTAAGGGAGCTTCGTCATCCTAACTTAGTACCGCTTCTTGGATATTGCGTTGTGGAAGAAGAGAAACTTCTTGTTTACAAGTACATGTCGAACGGGACACTTCATTCGTTGCTTGATTCAAATAGGGGTGAATTAGATTGGTCGACTCGGTTTAGGATTGGTTTAGGTGCTGTTTAGCTTGGCTTCACCATGGATGTAGACCTCCAATACTTCATCAAAACATTTGTTCAAGTGTGATTCTCATTGATGAAGATTTCGATGCTCGGATAATAGATTCAGGGCTCATAAAGCTTATGGCTCGGTCAGATAACAACGAGAGCAGTTTCATGACCGGTGATTTAGGTGAGTTCGGGTATATACCTCCCGAGTATTCTACCACAATGGTAGCCTCTCTAAAAGGCGATGTATATGGACTCGGTGTTGTCCTTTTGGAGTTAGCAACAGGGCTAAAAGCTCGTGGGGACGAAAGTTTCAAAGGAATATTGGTTGATTGGGTTAAACAGCTCGAAAGCTCGGGAAGACTCACTGATGCATTCGATGAAAACATTCGAGGGAAAGGACATGATCAAGAGATCTTAAAGTTTGTTGAAATTGCTTGCAACTGTGTGACTTCAAGGCCTAAAGAGAGATGGTCAATGTTTCAGGCGTACGAGTCACTGAAAAGTATTGCTGATAAACAAGGTTACTCGTTCATTGAACAAGACGATGACTTCCCTTTGATTTTCGACACACAAGAGAACGAGACAATGTGAAATGGATTTTTCAAGAGTATAGTTATTTTGTTGTCTGTATAATACTATTTGTAGAAACCATGTGTTGTTGTAAAGACAATAAGTGTATATGTTTATGTGTTTGTTTTGTTCTGTCAAAGTTTTAAGACATGTTTATGTTACTCTAACATTCTTGTGTTAAATAAGAACAAGTTTAGCTTGGCTTCACCATGGATGTAGACCTCCAATACTTCATCAAAACATTTGTTCAAGTGTGATTCTCATTGATGAAGATTTCGATGCTCGGATAATAGATTCAGGGCTCATAAAGCTTATGGCTCGGTCAGATAACAACGAGAGCAGTTTCATGACCGGTGATTTAGGTGAGTTCGGGTATATACCTCCCGAGTATTCTACCACAATGGTAGCCTCTCTAAAAGGCGATGTATATGGACTCGGTGTTGTCCTTTTGGAGTTAGCAACAGGGCTAAAAGCTCGTGGGGACGAAAGTTTCAAAGGAATATTGGTTGATTGGGTTAAACAGCTCGAAAGCTCGGGAAGACTCACTGATGCATTCGATGAAAACATTCGAGGGAAAGGACATGATCAAGAGATCTTAAAGTTTGTTGAAATTGCTTGCAACTGTGTGACTTCAAGGCCTAAAGAGAGATGGTCAATGTTTCAGGCGTACGAGTCACTGAAAAGTATTGCTGATAAACAAGGTTACTCGTTCATTGAACAAGACGATGACTTCCCTTTGATTTTCGACACACAAGAGAACGAGACAATGTGAAATGGATTTTTCAAGAGTATAGTTATTTTGTTGTCTGTATAATACTATTTGTAGAAACCATGTGTTGTTGTAAAGACAATAAGTGTATATGTTTATGTGTTTGTTTTGTTCTGTCAAAGTTTTAAGACATGTTTATGTTACTCTAACATTCTTGTGTTAAATAAGAACAAGTTTGTACGAACGGTAAACAAGTTTTAAAACCTTCAAATGTAATACACCGGCCGTCTAACCAACCGTCTAACCAAGATGGGATCTATGGGTCTAAGAGTGAACTACGACTCTAAGACGGTAACAGTTGGGACGTTATATATGTAGTCAAACTTTTTTTAAAACGACTCTAAGACGGTAACAGTTGGGACGTTATATATGTAGTCAAACTTTTTTTAAAGATCTCTTGTGAACTGAAACATCTGATCACTTGTGTTTACTTATAAGCACAAAAAGAAAGTGTAGAAAAGTATAAAGATGATATCTCTACAGAATCTTACTTTAGGGTCTGATTCTTGATACAGTCAAATATTCAATTCTAGAAAAGAAGGCAAGAAAGTGTGAGAAAGAGAGATCTGAATCTATGCTTTACTTACTCCTTTTGTATCTCACTTTGTAAGATCCTATCAAATACACATAAAAGAAGATTCCACAAAGCTCTCAACAACCCAAAAAAAGGAAAACATATGTGATTCTAAAGTTGTGTGCAAGTCTAACTTTTATTTAAGAAACAACATCATAGAGTTGAGTTGTTTTAATAGAGACATAAATCATAACTTAAGCAGAGGAAACACACACAAAAAAAGCAAACTTTAAGCAAAGGAAAAAATAAACAGAGAGCTAGATAAAGACATAAGCCAACTACAACAAATGTTATTACAAAACCCTACAAAGTCTTTAATATCTGCATAAATCTTCTGAAGGTTTTCAATCTTCAGACACAGTGTTCCAAAATGAAAGAGAAAGTAAACTTCACTTTCAAATGCTATAGAACAAGAAGAGACCTTCTAAAACAGAGCGGCAAGACTTCATAAGCTTATAAAGCACATCTCTAAATATGTTGATTGTCTCAGAACAAAAGTATAGCAACTTCACATGAAAATACATTTGAGAGGTCCTGTATTCAATGTGTGTCTAGAAGAATGTTTGACAAAAAATATATATACACTTTGGAAATATATGTTGAATATAGCATATAATATGAAATGAAATCTTCTATCTGTATATGCTTTCTATGCATCTGTAACGATAAGTAGCTATATATAAACATTTTACCAGAAATAATCCAAATAACAGAAAAAACTGAAAACTAAAAAAGGGTTCCAAAAAACATGAAATATCTTCTGCATGATTGATCATCAATCCAATCTTTTTTGTTGTTGTAAATCGTTCGTAAATCTAATCCTTGAACGTAAAATCTCTGCTTTGTCAATCTCCAGATCTTCGTTTTCAGGTATAACCAAATCCACCATTGATATAATTCTCAAATTCAAACATATCTCCAGATCTTCGTTTTCAGGTATAACCAAATCCACCATTGATATAATTCTCAAATTCAAACATTAATGTCTTAATGAGATTTGTGGTTAGGACAAAACAACAATGGAGATATTCAGAAAGGCTGAAACTGTTCGTTTACGTAGCTACCACGACAAGTATCTTTTAGCCGAAGATGATGAAGAAAACGTGAATCAAGATAGGGATGGACGATCTATGAATGCAATGTGGAGGGTTGAGATTGTAGAAGAGAAGAATGTGATTCGTCTTAAGAGTTGTTTTGGCAAATACTTAACAGCTTCAAACATGCCTATGTTTCTTGGTATGACTGGTAAGAAGGTAACACAAACGTTACCAAGGAGGCTAGATTCATCAATTGAATGGGAAGTCGTTAGAGAAGGTGTTCAAGTTCGTCTCAAGACAAGGTACATGCTCGGTCCTAACATATATAAGACCGCAATTTATCCTAAGATTTCGGGTGGTAATAAGTTTCGAACTTACAATGTAGGTGTGAATAATGATTTAACTTATGATCTGCGTCATAATAAGTTTTGTGAGTTTATGTTTAGAGCAATAGTTCGGGTGTATCGACATAGTTTGGATGAGAATAGACCGTAGGCGTGTCTACTTGGTTTGCTTGTGCTCAGGACCGTCTCTGATTATACATGTTCACTTTGATCTCTTTGTTTTGTCCTTTTCTCTATAATTCTTATTTGTAAGATGAATGGTTTGAGAGAATTTGTGGATTTTAATAGGTATGGACAATATCTTAGAGCTAATGGAGGTTTACCACCATGGAGAAATTCAATCACACATGATATTCCTTATAGGACAACAACACAAGATTGGGTTTTTTCAATCACACATGATATTCCTTATAGGACAACAACACAAGATTGGGTTTTATGGGATGTTGATATTTTGGAAAGTAGAAAGAAGAAAGCTACTACTACACAAGTGGCTGAGCAAGCTTATGTCCCACAACCACCTCCTCCACCACCACTTGAGATTGTTGAAAAAGATGATTATGATGAGCCTAATTCACCTAAAGGATTCTCTATCAAGTCTCCAAGATTTTCTAAAACTGAGGTTGGTTAAGTTCTATAATCTTATGATTTTTGTTTTTATAATAGAAAGTTCTAGGACCATGTTAAATTAGAATATCCTTCCGAACTGTCTCACTCGAATTAACGACTATAGTTTTACCCCGAAAATCTTTACCAATAGAACTAATCGCCTCTGGTTCCGCAACATTATGTTTTTATTGTACTAGAACATTCTTGCCCGGTACATCTCCCTCGAGGAGGGTTTAGACCATGTTAAATTGGAATATCCTTTCCAGTTGTCTCACTCGAACTAGCGGCCTCTAGTTTTACCTAGAAGATCTTTACCACTGGAACTATTGGCCTATGTTTCTACAATGTTATGTTCATCACCACATAAACAAGATTGCATCAAATATCACTGATCTATGACCTTTTGTTTTTGTACATTTTATGATCAGCAGTCTGATGACAAGGCTTGCTCACCAGCAAAGTCAGATGGGAGGCTAATCTATTATCGGATTGGGGACGAAGATGGGAACGTGGATGAAACCGCGAAGGAACAACTTTACTGCTTCAAGGGAATAGGACTAGAAGAGCTAAAACAAAAACTTCAAGAAGAGACAAATCTAAGTGATATATCAATCTGTTCTAAAAATCCTTTAAATGGAAAATTATATCCTCTTCGGTTACATCTTCCTCCTAATAACACAAAGATGCATGTTGTTTTGATCCCTTCTTCTCCAAAAGGTTAGTTCTCATCTTCCTCCTAATAACACAAAGATGCATGTTGTTTTGATCCCTTCTTCTCCAAAAGGTTAGTTCTTTAGAACCATGAAGAATCAGGACATAAGTTTCAGTTCCAGTTTTTGTGGATATTTTCTGATTCAGTTCACTTATGAAAATGTGTAACACAGGGGATGATGCAAGTGCTTCTTGAAGAATGATTCAAATACAAAGAGTTTGTTGTCTAAGACCTCAGACTTTTGAATTTTTCTGTATTTTGGTAACATGTTGTCTTAAGAGCATTCTTATTTTTCTTTTATTGATGACAAAAATCATTGATAACAAAGATATAACATGTGTTCAAGAATCATTTTTATAAGTCAAGATTTTTTTTTTTTAAGAGTCACAACATAACTCAAGGCATAAACTGTTAGGAGAGACAAGAGTGTACCTTGTACCAAACCATTGGTCCTGAGCAAAGACAAGACACATACCCTGAAATAACATATGCTATATTTATTACATGGTCATGGTGTATCAAAAAAAGATTTGGAAAACAAAACTATCTTAGGTACATGAACACACGCAAGCTGACCATCTTGCTTATCTCTCTCACTCAAACTGCCCGATCTGCCCGTTGCTGACCACTTTCAGTCTCTCTTTTTCTCTCTGACATACCCTTTCGTTGCTCTGTATTCTCTCGAAAAAACTCCCTTTTGACTAAATTTTTCTCCGGCTTAATCTCCATTTGTTCTTATTTGTCTCCGTTAACTTGTTTTTTCAGTTCTACTGAACTGGTTATTTCATCATACTTGGGTCGATTTTGGGAGAAAAGGATCAAACTTTGTATTGGGTTTCTGTATTTCTCTTCTTTCCTTTCTCCGATCTTCATTTTTCAATCACTTTCATTTTGTGGGTCTGATCAAGGTTTTAACTTTATGGATTTGATCAGATAAAGAGTTATCTATTCTAGGGTTGATTGAAGTTAGGCTTCAGTTGACTTTATGGATGTGATCAGATAAAGAGTTGTCTATTTCAGGGTTGATTGAAGTTAGGCTTTGACTTTTTTTTTTTTTATCTCTCTCACTCAAACTGCCCGATCTGCCCGTTGCTGACCACTTTCAGTCTCTCTTTTTCTCTCTGACATACCCTTTCGTTGCTCTGTATTCTCTCGAAAAAACTCCCTTTTGACTAAATTTTTCTCCGGCTTAATCTCCATTTGTTCTTATTTGTCTCCGTTAACTTGTTTTTTCAGTTCTACTGAACTGGTTATTTCATCATACTTGGGTCGATTTTGGGAGAAAAGGATCAAACTTTGTATTGGGTTTCTGTATTTCTCTTCTTTCCTTTCTCCGATCTTCATTTTTCAATCACTTTCATTTTGTGGGTCTGATCAAGGTTTTAACTTTATGGATTTGATCAGATAAAGAGTTATCTATTCTAGGGTTGATTGAAGTTAGGCTTCAGTTGACTTTATGGATGTGATCAGATAAAGAGTTGTCTATTTCAGGGTTGATTGAAGTTAGGCTTTGACTTTTTTTTTTTTCTTCTATTTCAGGGTTGATTGAAGTTAGGCTTTGACTTTTTTTTTTTTCTTAATCTTTGGTGTTTTCGTTTGACTATGGTGATCTGATTGGAAATTAGGGTTCATGATTAGATGATGGCTATAAATTCAGATTCTGTTAAGATGGTGGAGAAATTGGGAGGTTGAGAAAGCTGAAAAAGGGAAGATGTCTAGTAAAAAGAAAAATGAGAATGAAAGTGGGTTTTGGTTTAGATTCAAGCTTATGTTTCGTTGTATCTATTCTAGATCAAAAGTTGATAGTTCCATGAATGCCACTACAGTTCTTATGTTTCGTTGTATCTATTCTAGATCAAAAGTTGATAGTTCCATGAATGCCACTACAGTTGTTGGTAAAATCTCTCTCTTTTCCTTCTATACAGATTATAAAGTTAGAAGTTTGTATGTATGAATGTGTAGATAACAAGGTTTTTCCTTAATTAGTTGCTTTTTAGATTCTGGTTGATCTTATTTAATCTTGTGCTAACACTCGAGCTCGAAAGAGAACCTTATTATCTTTCATGGAAGCTCATCATTTGAAGGATCGAAATGATATCAATATGTTAGAAGATTTATGTGTGTGTGTCTGTCTGCTTGACCTTTATCTTACTGTTTGAGTGTGGGACTTGGTTTCGTACATACTTCAAATCTTTAGTACTCACTTCTTTTGTTATATATAATTCAGCAGAACGTAAGGAAGTTGATGCCAAGCATGAAAGTGCAGAACCTAAGCAAGTTGATATCAAGCATGAAAGTGCAGAACCTCAGCAAGTTCAAGTGAAGCATGAAAGTGATCCAACTCCGAGTAAAGTCATCGACTGTGCGGAGAGCGGTTCCTCAACGCCTTTTATCAGCGGGGAATTGAAGTATTCTTCTAAGCTACGAATTTTCAAGTTTAATGATCTCAAGTTAGCCACTAGGAATTTTAGACCAGAGTCTCTTCTTGGTGAGGGTGGGTTTGGATGTGTTTTTAAAGGATGGATAGACTTCTTGGTGAGGGTGGGTTTGGATGTGTTTTTAAAGGATGGATAGAGGAGAATGGAACTGCACCCGTCAAGCCTGGTACTGGTTTAACTGTAGCTGTTAAAACACTGAATCCAGATGGCCTTCAAGGTCACAAGGAATGGCTGGTAAGTGCTTACAGTCCTCATGCTTTGGTTTCTATGGACAATGTTGATGATTTTGCTATTTATGTGCAGGCTGAGAGTTTCTATGGACAATGTTGATGATTTTGCTATTTATGTGCAGGCTGAGATTAATTTCCTCGGAAACCTTGTTCACCCCAGTCTGGTTAAATTGGTTGGTTATTGTATGGAAGAAGATCAAAGGTTACTTGTTTACGAGTTTATGCCTCGAGGGAGTTTAGAGAACCATCTTTTCAGAAGTATGTCAATCAAAATCCTCTACGCATCTTCTTCTTTGTGTCGGCTTTGAGGATTCTTTACCCATTTTTCTGTCTCATTTCGATGCAGGGACTTTACCTCTCCCTTGGTCTGTTAGAATGAAAATTGCACTTGGTGCAGCTAAAGGTCTTACCTTTCTTCACGAAGAAGCCGAGAAGCCAGTCATATATCGCGATTTTAAAACATCTAATATTTTACTGGACGCGGTATGTCTGAAAGCCTCAGATTCTTTCTTCTCTCTTAATTTATATATAGTTTGGAAAACATCTGTTCGTATTGCAGGAATATAATGCAAAGCTCTCTGATTTTGATGTATACAGCTTTGGAGTTGTTTTACTTGAAATACTAACTGGACGACGAACTGTGGATAAAAGCCGCCCAAATGGGGAACAAAATTTGGTTGAGTGGGTGAGACCTCATCTCTTAGACAAGAAAACGTTTTACCGGATACTAGATCCTCGGTTAGAGGGTCACTTTTCGATCAAGGGTGCTCAGAAAGCCGCACAATTAGCAGCACAATGCCTTAACCGAGACTCGAAAGCTAGACCGAAGATGAGTGAAGTTGTGGAAGCCTTAAAGCCATTACCAAATCTTAAAGACTTTGCAAGTTCTTCTTCTTCTTACCAAACAATGCAGCCTGTTGCTAAGAACGGAGTCAGAACACAAGGAGGAGGGTTTGTTTCAAGAAATGGACCGCCTGCAAGGAGTTTGTCTAGCTTAAACCTGCCTCAAAAATCGCCTTATCGTCATGCCCATCAGTCACCAAAGCCTAAAGGAAAAGAGCCGTGACTCAAATAGATGTTAGTTCTTCATGTCTGTCTGAGATTTTGCTGGTTGCGGATGGATGTTCAGCTTCATGTTTCATCGATTCTTTCCGATTCAAGAACAGTATCCTCAGTTGCAGCCTTTACCCAGATCAAAGATATGGTCTGTGGAAACTGAATCGGAAATTATCTTTTTTTTTTTTTTTTTTTTTTTTTTTTATGTGCTTCTAATTTGTGGAAATGTAAAGTTTGGGAGTGTAAAGTTATATAAAGAATAAAACCTGTTGTCTGTGTAAAAACCTTTGTATTGGATTGTGTTCATAAATGGCCACAAACAAATAAGTTGGGGAGATTCTTATTATGAACATGAACTCGCCCATAGCAGCATAAACAATGAATGTAAACTGTACTAATGAATGTAAACTGCAAGATAGTACAGAAGTGGAGAAAACAAGTACCGACCTTTTATTCTCCAATTTTCAGACAGATTACACTTCTTACACCAGACTCAGAACATGTAGACAACACTGTCGTGGATCCTGGATTTCTGGTTCTGTGCAACACATTCAGATATCCACATCAGGTTCCTGATCTCGACAACACTGTCGTGGATCCTGGATTTCTGGTTCTGTGCAACACATTCAGATATCCACATCAGGTTCCTGATCTCCTGCTCCCTCAACCTCATATACGCAAAGAAAACTGCGTAATGGAACTGCAAATCTCAGGTTTAAACAACCATTGTTAGTATTAGACCATAAGTCCATAACACAATGAGCTGAGCTCTTTATCAATGAAGGTAGGATTTTATGGACTAGTGAAAGTTCTTTATGGTTTCCAAACAAACCTGTTGCTCAAAGGCTAAACAAAGCCTTCTAACTTCTTCTTCATAAAATGCCTTGTCGAGCATCTGACTTTTTTATGGTTTCCAAACAAACCTGTTGCTCAAAGGCTAAACAAAGCCTTCTAACTTCTTCTTCATAAAATGCCTTGTCGAGCATCTGACTTTCTCCATAAGACATCTTGGAGAATATAGCTTGATACGGAGGGTATTTCTCCATAACACCACGAACCTAACAGTGGTTGAAAATGGGATTCATGAGCCAAATCATGAACTTTACATGTTTAAGATATATTTAGCTTGCGGATTTACCTGATCTATGTCTTCGCAGATAGCAAGCTCCTCATGACCATAAGGATAGCTGCAGAAAACAAAATCAAAACCATGATAAATTACTTATAACCATTGAATGGGATATATCATTTGACTGAAGAATGTTTCTTACAGCAGACCAAAGTTAGAGTATAGTTTCTTCCTGTCTTCTCTTGTGAGTTCAGTGCCAATGCTGCATATAACGAAGAAACCCACTTCTAGAAACAAAGCAACAAAATGACAGTAATCAAGAAGCAATAAGTAATTACCTGTTGATGGTGATATTCACAGCTCTTCTGTCTGCTTCAAAGGCCAAAAGGTCAGACACCTGTTGATGGTGATATTCACAGCTCTTCTGTCTGCTTCAAAGGCCAAAAGGTCAGACATAATCTCTGCTGTCGCGCCACCAAGTTTCTATTTCAGAGACACAGCAAAAAAGTGGATTAGCTAATACAAGTAGATATAAATTTTCAAAAAGTAGAACTAGAAGTCGGCTAAGTACCTGACAAAACTTGTAAAAATCCTCAAGGTATGCTTTGTAGAGGGTATTCCTCATAATTTCTATGTTCATATCATCGAGATCCTACAAATAATACGATATGCATGTGATACTACAATCATAACAAAAACTAGAAAACAAATTGCAAAAGATTGATGAAAACAAAAACTAGAATAATAATCATTCAGAAATCTACCTCCGATGTTAAGCATTCAGAAAAGTACGGAGCAAGAGGAGTGTCTACAAGTACCAACCGATAGAGTTCCCGCATGTTCTGAGCAACTGCTAGTGTAGCAATACTGGAAAAAAAAATGAGAAAGTATGAGAAAAGAATAAAAGTAAAAACAAAGGGGTCTGAAGAAGTAGCTAAGGGATGAAGAGGTATGCTAGAAGATGAAAGATTGTCACCTGTCAAACATGCCTAAAGGGTGACATTTCTCGAGCAACTCTTGAACATCTCTCTCATGTAGGGTTCCAGTAACAATGAGCACAACATTGTCAATCATGTGGCCATATCTAAATAACAATACATAAAGAATAAATATTTCAATGGCAAGCGTCTTATATTTGATAACAGTCTAAGCTAGAAGAATGATTACAAGCTTCAACAATATGACAAACAAATAGTTTCTGTTTGATCTTGTTAACCAAAGGTGGAACTTGACAAAAGCAATAAACCTTACACTATGAGAACAATTTTGACAGAGCTAAATAACTATTTTCACATTACCTGATGTACTCTAAAAAGGTAGTCATTGGCTCAGTAGCTTGGCAAAGCATATGCTTGTAATCATCAACAAGTTTTAGTGTACACTTCTCCACAATCGTAGTGGTGTGCAAAGGTGAGGGTTCTGCATTAGAAAACAAAGATTCAGATACAAAAAAAAAAAGTTGCAACTTTGCAGATTTCAAGCTCAAGAAACAGTTGTCTTCACAGAAAATCAAGACACTGAGATTCAAAACAATCAAATGTTCCAATTACAACTATTGAGTCGATCAAATTTGTTGGGAACATGAGAGATTATGATCATGACGTACCGTTTTGGAGATAAGAGCCGTATTTGGTGGCAGAGAGATGCATCTTAATGTCGTCCAAATTTTCACACTGACATAGATTATTTTTGGTGGCAGAGAGATGCATCTTAATGTCGTCCAAATTTTCACACTGACATAGATTATTGTAATCAGCGGTGGTTAGAAGCCCAGCACGGTGGCCCCTGACGATTGCCTCCAAGTATCCACCATGGATGTTGAAGGTAAGCGCCTCAAATCCGTACATCTTTCAAAAATTTCAGATCTCAAAGATTTTGGAGCATATATGATCTGAAGAAGAAGTAGAAGAAGAAATCGAAGCAGAGGTCGACGTGAGAAGAAGAAGAAGGGACCAAATTCGTAAATAAATAGAAAGAAAATAATTCTCAAATACAACCTATAGTTTCAATTTATCCTAAAAACCCAGAACCAAATGGTTATTAGAGTAAAATCCCAAATTTCAATCCCACAAATAAACAAACAGATTTCTCAGAGGAGCCTCACTTTCGCACGATGCACCACCGCATCACCACCTACTCTAATGGCGGATCAGCCGTTACATTTCTCCTTGTACTCTACTTACTCACCATCACTTCATCTTCACCGATTCCAGGATTAGACACCTTCTTAACAAACCAATACCGTCTCGACCCAAAAGCTTCAAACGACTCTTTCGGATCTCTCTCCTCATCTCTCAAACGATCACTCTCTTCTTCTTCATCACTCCATTTTGCCTCTCTTTCCCAATCTCTACTCTCACTCTCAATCTCAATCCCACTCAACGTCCGCTTCGTCGGTGATTCATTTCCTTCCTCCGCCGCCTCCACTTTCTCCGAATTCATCTCGGCCGCTAAAACTGATGACAGCTTCCATGTGATTTCTCCTCTTCCAGATTCCGCTAACAATCACAAACTCGCTGTATCTCACTCTCTTCACCTCGACGCTTCTATCTCTTCGCCATCTCTCTCCACACGACTTGACTCAACGTTAAAATCCTTAATCGCGGGTACAACTTCATCTCTCCGATCTAATCTCCTCTCAGTTCCCTACGGTCCGATCGATGAAATCATAAGGCAAGAGTATGAGAAAGAGAAACATGGAGATGGTGGCGTTTACGTTTACTTGATCTCTCTTGGCTCTCAGTCAAAACCCTACGCTTATAGTTACTCCCATGGAGATTCTTCAGCTGGATTTACGAAATGTTTAGGGAGTATTTGGACTGGGAAGGAACGTTATCTATGGATTGATCTCTCAGCTGGACCTGTAGATTATGGGGAACGTTATCTATGGATTGATCTCTCAGCTGGACCTGTAGATTATGGTCCTGCGTTATCTGGTGATGGTGTTTTACCAAGAGGTGAGTTTCATCCACTTGCAGCTTTCCATGGCCGTCCTAAATCAGAGAAAGCTTTGCTTGCGGATTTGGCTTCATTGGTGTATAATGCATATCAGGTACTGATTGTTCCTTCTTTGAGAATACCTGTGTACTTTGAGGATTCTCTGGTAGTTCAGTTTATTCATATATATGGATCAGAGCAGAAGGATCCAATTGGGTTAGATTTGGAGTTTGTGAAGAGAACGTTTATGGAAGAAGCTAATAATGGTGGATTGTTGTTAGGAGAACAGAAATTAAGTTTTAAGAGCTATAGTGTGAATTATAGAGAATGTCCTATATGTTCGTTTGCGGTTTCTCGTGGGATGAATTCGTATACATCTAGATTCTTGTTTGATAACTACACTTTGATTGTGAGTGAGTATTTGGATTCCAAACATATGCATAGGGCATTGACAGATTCAGCTGCGGAGTTAAGGCGAATTGCAGGGATTACTGAAGAAGATGAAGATACGTTTGCTAGAGTTTTACCTGTTTACGTATTTGATTTGGATATCTTACGTATTTGATTTGGATATCAATACGCCTTTGTTACTGGATAGGTATCATTAATCCGTTGCTTTCAGAGACATGGTTATTGCTGTTAGAACTCGAGGAACTCAAACAGTGAGTGATTATACCTGCAATGGACGTCATGTGTTTGTTCATACAAAGACTTAGAACGACCTCTCGTTGGTTCTATTCTTCAGAGCATGTGGGGTGTATCTTCTACTCATTTGACATGGAGCCCGAGACATAACACAACTCTAGTTGATTACACATGGAGCATTGGACAAACACCGTTTCGGTCCTTTCTCTGATATCTCATCTCTATCATTTGTTCAGAAGGACGCAGCTAAGAGAAACATTATCTTGACCTCTTTAATAAACACCACTATCACAAGCGCAATCGATGTTATCGATTCAGCAGTTGCTTATGGAGGAGACACAAACCTTATAAAACAGAATCGCCACTCCGAATTCATGCAAAGATGGAATCTTTTGATATACAAACTGGATAAAACAGTATCCGCTCTATCGCACAATGAGTTTGAGATGGCATTGTTTTACCTAAGATCAGCTTCACACGACTTGTACTCAGTTCATTCAGTAGTGTACCTCGCCTCACAACAGTCAACAGGTCGAGGCGAGCCTGAACTGTTTTCAAGATCCTCCATTTCCATGGGGATCTGTTTCGATGTCGGGTTTAGGGTTGATGGCTTTGGGTTATGTCTACTCGAGAAGAGATACTCTTTAGAAGCAAAAGAAAACAGTTCTGAAGATTTCAGGCAGAGCAGAGCAGGGCAGGGTGATTTTGTAGCCATTACAATGGATAAAAAGACTCAACAGTTTGGTTT
>CM071718.1:33400422-33411967 GCA_036630335.1 Physaria fendleri | reverse complement strand
AGTAATCAAGTCTTAAGCCTTTATATCGTATCTTTTACCAGTAACTATGGTGTTTTGCGCGTGATCCCAAAGTGATGTAGGACGCGAGTTTATATAGAGGAAAAAGGGAGGCTTCTAGTCATGGTCGTGTTCGTTCGATGGGACGTGTTACTTGGTCTTGATGCGTTGTTTGGTCCATACGTGATTTTTCGATGCTATCAGTCCTTCTGCGAGCTACCGTGAGTCAGCGTGAGTGCCATTGCTTTCTTCCTAGCTTACTTAACCCTTCATCGAGCTGGCCTTCCTTATTTTTTATCTTTCTTCCTTTTTCTTTGCCAAGTATTACCGGTTTTCTGGTCTTCCATCGACACTCGGATTCCATTAATCTTCCCGACTGGCTGTGCTCATCATGTCAAGTCCCCGGATTGGGGATGTTACAAGTCTTCCCCTTGAATTGGATTAATCCTTGAATCCGTACTGTCCATTTTCTTCAAACCACTTAGGAAAATTCGCTTTCATTTCTTTTCAGTTTCCCAAGTTGCTTCTTGAATCCCAGCATTCTTCCGAACGATCTATACCATCAGAATGCTCTTAGAACTTATGGTTTTCACCATTCAGTCTATAACCGATCAGGTTGCGATTCCACAGTTAAGTCCGGCCTTTAAGCCTTCAGATGGTACGTTTACCATTTCTTCATGTTCTCCCAAGCATTTTCGTAGCTGTGAGATATGAAATGTGGCGTGAAAGGCTCTCATTTCTTCAGGCAATTGTAACTTGTAAGCTACATTGCCAATTCTCTCCAGAATAAACCGCAGTTTTAGCTTTCCACTACTTGCTATCCGTGATCTACCCTTTAGAACTATTGTCTTTAGAAAGACCCAATTGCCCACTTTGAACTCTAAGTTTTTTTGCTGCTTGTCGGCATATTGCTTTTGATGGTCTTGTGCTTCTCGCATTCTCGCCCTTAAGAGCTTAATCTTCTCAGTGATCTGATCCACGATATCAAGAATGATTATACTCCTTTCTCCGAATTTCATCAAACAGAAAGGCGTTCAATAAAGCCTTCCATACAATGCTTCATAAGGAGACATTCCAATGCTACTATGAAAGCTATTATTGTATGAAAAATCGGTCCAAGGAAGATGACTATCCCATGATCCGCCCCACTCCAATACGCACGCACTAACTCCTCTAATGTTTGTATCGTCCTTTCCGACTGTCCCTCCGTTTGTCGATGGTAAGAAATGATTAAATTTACCTGCGTTCCTAAATCTTCCTGAAACGCTTCCTAGAAGTTTGACTTAAACCGTTTTTCCCGATCAAACATAAAGCTAAACGGAACACCATGCAACCTCACCATCTCCTTCACATAAAGCACGACTATTGCCTCGGCCCCATCTTTCTCATTAACCGCCAAGAAGTGGGCAGACTTTGTTAGTCTATCTACCACAACCCAAATCGTGTTCGTCTTGGACCTAGTCATTTGAAGTCCCATGATGAAGTTCATATAGACAGAGTCCCATTTCCATTTCAGAATAGGTAGGCTTTGAAGCAAACCGCTCGAGATTTGGTGTTTACCCTTAGTCCGTTGGCAAGTAGGACACTTTGCTACCCATTCCGCCACATCACATTTAATATTCATCCAATAATAGTACCGCTTCAGGTCTCGATACATCTTGGTCATTTCTGGGTGAATAGACAATTTCAACCGATGCGCTTCCTTAATGATTATTCCTTAAGTCCATTATCATTTGGCACACACACTCGGCCATGGACCATGATAGTACTGTTATTACATGATACTCCGAATATCGTCCGACGAGCCTTGACAATCAGAATTGGTGAGACCAACACAAATGGTACTTCGAACAGTGGTCACGGAACTACCCAAACTACCGATAAAGAAACAGAGATCCACAGTGGTCACGGAACTACCCAAACTACCGATAAAGAAACAGAGATCCGGAAACCCTGAGACGCGGCAGAGAGGGATACACCGAACCAAGCGACGACACTTCTAACCTCTATTAAATCCGAGAAACAAAAATACTTACACATGAGATACCTTTGGTCTGATGCCAAAGCTGACTGAGCCTTCGGCTCGATTAATCACTCAAATTTTATTTTATTTTTTGCTTTTTTTAATCGCGGTTAAGGTTTTGCTCGTCAAGATGAAGTAACCATAAGTTAGACAAACATCTATTTTTTTTTTTTGGCCAAAGACAAACATCTATTTGCAGCCCTTTTATTTAAGAAACAAAAATCTAGAAGAAAATAGCTATAACTTTTCTCAAAAATTAGAAAAACTACCTATTTTCTTTCTTTTGTGGCCTTTATAATTTTTAAGGGGCAGTCATGAGTAGTGACGTTTAGTGACGTTTGAATGCGTAAAATCTAATTGGTAGAAGGATAGCTTAAGTTCGTCCATAATGTTAATTGGGGTTCTAAAATGAATTAATCAAATATGTAAGTAAGGAGACATAAAACATCAATCATTATTTCATGAAACTCCCTATTAACTTCAACCTCAATATTTATTATGGTCCATGCATATCTAAGGGTTGACTCTTAAATTTATAAGACGGCATGAAAATATAACATTTTTATTATTGGACCTTTTTTTTTTTTTTTCTCATCGTGACCAATAATCCTATTTTTTTTTTTTTTCTCATCGTGACCAATAATCCTAGAACTTACTTATTTTAAGAGTAAATAAAAGATATTTTTTATGCGACCTTACTTATTTTAAATATATTTTTTCTAAAACTTAAAATTATTGATTGTATTAATTAGTTTAAAATTAATAAAATAATATTTGTAATGATATAATTTATAATTATTCAAATAATTAAATCATAATAACATATTCGTAAATATGATCTATGAGAATGACTCTGGCGACACCTGAACCTTTTGTTTCTCAAATATAATATATAGGATATATGTATTCTTTTTTTTTCTGTCAACAGAAAAAAAATAGGATATATGTATTCATCATATTATATATATATATATATATTTAAATGTTTCTTTTTTAAAAAAAAAAAACAGTAAGAAAAAAATCGCAAATTTTATGTGGGATTTGCTTGTTCAGGACTAGCAAAAAAAAAAAAAACAGTAAGAAAAAAATCGCAAATTTTATGTGGGATTTGCTTGTTCAGGACTAGCAATGATCTCAACTTTCTAGTCGCATATTTGAATTGCTTGTTTATGACTAGTCGCCAAAGACCGAATAGTACGAAAAAGTAAATAAATCATATCAATCAAAAATTGTCTAGATGTTATATAATTCTTGCTAGTGATAACATTAGATGCCAAACACATAAAAGTAAAAAATATAAAAAGAATCACAAAGACATGTCGATCATCTTCTCGTGTTTTCTTATGTTCTTTACCATCATCACCACAAGCTTCTTCACGACATCCACTTCACAAGCTCTACTACATCCAGATGAATGTATAGTAAAATCAAAAGCTTAATTCTTTTATGATATCTAAGTTCAACATCCATATTTTAATATTCTGATTATAATGTTTGTAGTGAATGCCCTTAAGGAGATAGCTAATACACTTGGTATCAATAAAACATTGAACCTAAGTAATGGATACCCTTGTTCAAATAAAAAATTGATGACCATACCACAAGTTGATGAATCAGTAGGGATGGAGAACACCATTGTTTGTGATTGTACCTTCAACAACAATTCAATATGTCATATTACAGAATTGTGAGTGTTATTTCTTTTGTGTTCTCTTTGTTTTAATATTTCTTCTCTTCTTTCTTAATATTTTTTTTTGGTTTTTTTTTTTGGGATTTGTTATTGATGCATTAATCAAATAAAAACAGATCTCTCAAGACCATGAGTCTTTCTGGCAAACTTCCGCCTCAGTTGGTCAAGCTTCCATATCTCCAAAAGATGTAAGTTCGATTGGAATTAGTTTTAGGGAGAGATATTTTGGGTTTTGAATATTTTAGATATCATGATAAATGGTATTCATCGTATACTTTCTAGATTTTTGTTCTGATTCTGCTCAGTTCCTTTGAGTTTTTGATCTTATTCGGATAAATATGACTATCCATACAAAATTTCTTGTATGACTGAGACGTATTTTCACCAAAAACTGAAAATAATCGAAAAGAAAAACATACATAATTGGGGTGTAAAATAGCGTGTACCAGTATTTGGCAAAGTTTTTTCTTGGGTAATTTAGGTAACCTTTAGGATACAAGGGTAATTAGGGTAGGGTAGTATCTTTTTTTTTTTTGTCATCAAAACCTTCATTGAAAAAACCACATAGTCAAAAACTCTGTTACATATCCAAAGATGGTTGGAGCCAAAGAGGAACCGAATTGTCTATAGAACCGAAATAAGAAAGAAAAGATAAAGCATTTTTTGCCAAAGAGTCCGCCGCTGCATTCTTGTATCTGCTTATGTGCTTGAAAAGAACAGTCCAAGGTCGTCTAGCAACTATGCCGTGGATTTCAGAAGTATAGGTATGAAGACGGGGCCAAGAGATGGGAGATTCCAAAGCCTTAATGAGATTTAACGAATCTGTCTCGAATATTACCTTGTCATATCCCATGTTCCATATGCAATTTACTGCCCAAGTAAGAGCAGTAGCCTCGGTTTCTAAAACAGAGAGAAGTCGTGGAAAGGTTTTGGTGCCATGAAGCTTAACCCGACCTAATTGATCTCGCAAAACAAAAAGGAACCGAATTGTCTATAGAACCGAAATAAGAAAGAAAAGATAAAGCATTTTTTGCCAAAGAGTCCGCCGCTGCATTCTTGTATCTGCTTATGTGCTTGAAAAGAACAGTCCAAGGTCGTCTAGCAACTATGCCGTGGATTTCAGAAGTATAGGTATGAAGACGGGGCCAAGAGATGGGAGATTCCAAAGCCTTAATGAGATTTAACGAATCTGTCTCGAATATTACCTTGTCATATCCCATGTTCCATATGCAATTTACTGCCCAAGTAAGAGCAGTAGCCTCGGTTTCTAAAACAGAGAGAAGTCGTGGAAAGGTTTTGGTGCCATCGCGAGATCGTATCTGAACAGAAGGTGGTTAGCATCTTCCTTGTCGCAGCCACATAGAGCACATGAGCATTAGGTGTTATCTTCTTCTTCTTTAGTTCATGCCCAACAGAAATGGAGTTCGTCATACATCTCCATAGGAAATTCTTTACCTTACTACTAGCTTCTATTTTCCATAACTTCGTGAAGATTGCAGAGTAGTTAGGTAGTTGCTCAGGAGACAAGTTAGTGTTTAAGGAGGAATTACTCCATAACCAATAACCGGACTTTACCGAGTACACACCGGATTCGTTGTGAATCCAAGAGAAGTGACTTAAAGAGGACGAACCACCTGGTTTAACCTGCATAATTCGATGACACTCATCCTCAGCGAAGAAATCTGCTAGAGCAGCGAGATTCCATTGATCACTGTGTCTCTCTTTAATCTGACTTAGCTCCGGTAATACACTGATTGTAGGCAAGAGACGAGCTCCTCTCGGAACTGTATCCATAAGCCACGGGTCTCGCCAAAGGTCAATAGTGTGAAGCTTCACTCGACCCGTTTGGTCACGCAAAATCCAAGCCACACCGCATACATCATGGGAGTCTTGCCACGCTGCATCCACATTGCATTTGAGATACGTATCAGGTGGAGCTTCCCATTTGTCTTGTGTCGAAGATGACTCTGTTCTGTTCGCGGGAGGCATGGAGGTCGATGTGGTGTCTTGACTTGTTCGCCACTCTATCATATCTGCCATTGCTTTATTTAGGATAAAGTCTGAGTGCGTGGTCTGTCTTTGAAAAACAAACTCATTTCTAGACTTCCATAAGCGCCACATTATCCATGGCCAAAGCTGCTCTGTCTCTTCTTGTTGGTTCGTAGTGAAAGAGAGACAAGACCAAAAGTTCACCTGCAAAGAATCACTCACTGTGTTCAAAATCTGTGACAGCGGGGAAACTGCCCATACCGACTTCGCGAGATCACATTGGAACAAGAGGTGATTAGTGTCTTCTTTGTCGCATCCACAGAGAGCACATGAAGCGGTGGGTGTTATCTTCTTCTTCTTTAATTCATACCCCCTTTGTCGCATCCACAGAGAGCACATGAAGCGGTGGGTGTTATCTTCTTCTTCTTTAATTCATACCCCACAGAAATGGAGTTCGTCATACATCTCCATAGGAAATTTTTAACCTTGCTGCTACTAGCTTCTATTGGTGTTATCTTCTTCTTCTTTAATTCATACCCCACAGAAATGGAGTTCGTCATACATCTCCATAGGAAATTTTTAACCTTGCTGCTACTAGCTTCTATTTTCCATAGCTTCGTGAATATTGCAGAGTAGTTGGGTAATTGCTCAGGAGCCAAGTTAGTGTTTAAGGAGGAATTACTCCATATCCAATAACCTGACTTGACCGAGTACACACCAGATTCGTTGTGAATCCAAGAAAAGTGACTTAAGGATGACGAACCACCTGGTTTAATCTGCACAATTTTCTGACATTCTTCCTCGGTGAAGAAATCTGCTAAAACAGCGAGATTCCATTGGTCACTGTGTCTTTCTTTAATCTGGTCTAGCTCCGGTAATACACTGATTATAGGCAAGGGACGAGCTCCTCTCGGAACTGAATCCAAAAGCCACGGATCTCTCCAAAGGTCAATAGTATCACCATTACCAAACTCCTTTTTCTAGAACAGCGAGGTTCCATTGGTCACTGTGTCTTTCTTTAATCTGATCTAGCTCCGGTAATACACTGATTGTAGGCAAGGGACGACTAATTAAACAACACACACGCCAAAATTAAAAACAATTTTGATATAGATCGTTGTTACAACTTTTCAATATTTTAGTTATAAAAAAATCACATAATAAATTTGAATTTTTTGTTTCTTAGTAAAACATTAGAATCTCGTTTACTTTAAATTTCAATATCTATATATATATATATATATATATTTGTTAATTATTCAATATCTATATTCTAGTTTCCTAAATCTTACTGATGTTAGTGTTGACAAAAAAAATCAGATATGGAAAATGAAATGATTGTATTTCCAAGAAGATTTTAAGGTCTCTTTGTCCAAAATATTCGATTGTAAACTTTATTTGATATCATTTCGATCAAACAGATTTTGATAACATAGTTGTAAAATCCCAAGGAATATCAATCTTATGATACAAGTTATTGTTCTCATTAGTAATCGGAGATTTTTTCCCACTTTTCCTGAATATAGTTTCGCACTCAATCGATGCATCCGCAGCTGCAGCAAAACGGCTCCGTGCATTTTCATAATCATGCGACTTAACGTTCGCTAAAGCAACGTTTAAATCATCATTAGCAGTATCGTAAAATTTGACACAATCACGTAACTCAGCCTCAATACCTTTCCCTCTCTTATCTTTGAGCATCTGTTCAACGATTCCTCTTAAGTTCATGAGTACCACCTCAGCATTCTCCGTTGATGCTAAGACCAAACCTTCAAGATTTGTCGCAGCTTTGCTTTGTGGGTCTTGTGTAAGAGATTTGACGCAAAAATTGTAATCAAAATCAAAATCAGTAGATGCAGCTTTCTTGCATGAATCTTGAATGAGAGTTTGTGCCGATACGAGACCGTTCAAGACAAGACAGAACATAACTAGTGAAACCATAAAATTCATGTTTTTTTTTTTGTTTTTGATTTGAGAAAACAAGAATCGGTTGATGAATAATATTTTTTCACTTTGTGTTTGAATTTATAGTAAACCTGCCATTATTGCTTAAAACTTTTTCCTTATAAGTTTTTTTTTTGCATTGTTGATTTTATTTTAATAAAAAGTCAAATATGAGATTTATTTCTTATATTAAGAAATGTTCTAAATTTACGTTATAATTTTAAAATACTTCACTTTTAATATATAGGAGATGAGATTATGACCCATAATTAAGATTTTAATTTCCTAATTCTATAAAAAAACACCATTTTTATTAATGCTGAAAAAGTTATTGCAATTAAAAAAAATTTGTTTCTTATTTATAAAGAATAAGATCATAAGGAATCTTAATCTTCAGATACAAGTTATTGTTCTCATTAGCAATCGGAGATTTTTTCCCACTTTCGCTGAATATATATTCACCAAACTCCTTTTTAAGCCCTAGAGATAAGAGTGTCCGACCTTCCAAAATGCTCCTCCAACCATATGATGGTCTATTCCCCAAAGATGCGTGATACGTCGATGATGCTCTTGGGAAATACTTCGCTTTGAGAGTTCGTGCGAGCAAGGACTGCGGTTGTGTGCATAACCTCCAGAACTGTTTACCTAAAAGTGCCATATTAAAGCCTTCTATATGGCGGAAGTTCAACCCCCCACAGTTCTTTGGTCTTGCTAATCGCGTCCATGATTGCCAATGTATCCCTTTACCGGTGTCTTGATGTCTCCACCAGAATTTTGAGAATTCCGTCGTTATATCCGTGATCAGAGTTTTAGGGAGGAGATAACACGACATCGCATAGGTAGGGATAGCCTGAACCACTGATTTAACAAGAACTTCTTTACCTCCCTGAGAGAGGAATTTATTCTTCCAAGAGTTGACGCGAGACCGGATTCTGTCTTCTAGGAATCGTAGCGTTTCAGTTTTAGAGCCCAGGAACGTTTCCGGCATTCCTAAGTACACACCTTTACCTCCCTCTTGATGAATACCTGTAATCGTCTTTACCATTTCTCTATTTGCAGGAGTCATCTTCGATCCAAAAATTATGCTGGACTTATCCAAATTCACACGCTGTCCGGATGCCTCTTTATAATCGTCTAGAATGTCCTTGAGCCTTTGAAGCTGAATTTGCTCCATAGAGCTAAAGAAGAGACTACCATCGGCAAAGAAAAGGTGGGATAGAGGTGGTGCTGTTGTTGCTACTTTTATGCCTGCAATCCCTCCGCTTGTCTCTCCTCTATTTAAACGCATAATCGCCTGCAATCCCTCCGCTTGTCTCTCCTCTATTTAAACGCATAATCAGAATTTCTGTGCAAAGGATGAAGAGGAAAGGAGACAACGGGTCGCCTTGACGAAGACCTCGTGATGGTGAGAAGTTACCGTATCTGTGTCCATTAACCAGTACTCCGTAGGAGACGGTAGTAACACATTGCAAGATCCAAGAAGTCCATTTCTGATGGAAACCCAGAGTACGTAGAGAGTCTTCCAGAAATCGCCATTCCACTCTATCAAAGGCTTTCATCATATCCGTCTTTATAGCAACACATGAATCCGACAGTGAGGGATTTATTTTCAAGCTATGGAGCAGTTCGTGCGCTAAAAGGATGTTATCCGAAATTAATCTCCCTTCTACAAAGGCAGCTTGAGTTTCGGATATGATATGTGGAAGAACAGCCTTGAGACGTGTTGCTAGCACTTTTGAGACGATTTTGTAGACATAATTGCATAGGCTAATTGGTCTGAATTCAGCAAGTCTTGTTGGTCTCTGTTTTTTCGGAATCAGACAAATTGAAGTCTCATTAATGCGATTGTCAAAGGTTTCAGTGTCCCTCATCGAATAGACTCTTAATGCGATTGTTGCACCGTTTTTGTTTAACCGAGGCGTGAAAATACTTTGAGTTTCTGTCCCCTCCCTTGAGCCACTGCACACGACTCTTGTGTTTCCAGTATGCTTCTTCTTCATTATAAGCTTTGACCAATTGGTTCTTAAGTTCATTATAAGCACTCCAGTCCATGATGTCTTCATGTGTTAATTTATCCAGCTGCTGTTTCAGTGAGTTAATGGCTGTTTCTAGAGTTCGTGGGAACGGATCTCTTCCAGTTTGATAGGCTATGTCTACACCGTCGGATTCTGAGCACAAAATCTGATTGTGTTTCATCATCCTCTACTTCCCATCCTCGTTGAACAGCATCCAAGAAACCTTCTTTATTCACCCACCTAGAGTCAAAACGAAAATGACCTTTCCGTAGACGATCCTCCCTGATGAACTTTGTCAAAACAGGGCTATAATCAGAGCCAATTCTCGGTAAGTAATAGGTAGTAGCTGCAGGGAAAAGAAGAAACCAGTCAACATTTGCAACAACTCTATCGAGTTTGCAATGAACTTGTTCTCCATCCCCCCGCGTACCAAACCATGACAGCGAATTGCCTTCAAAAGGCGGCTCCATGACACCACAGCTAGTGAGCATATTGTGGAATGAGAGAAAAGATGACTCAGGTCGCAATCTTCCTCCCCTTTTGTCTGCGTTACTGAGAAGCTCGTTAAATCACCGCACATAATCCATGGCTCTGCTGCTGGGAAAAGGAGAAACCAGTCAACATTTGCAACAACTCTATCGAGTTTGCAATGAACTTGTTCTCCGTCTCCTCGCGTACCAAACCATGACAGCGGATTGCCTTCATAAGGGGGCTCCAAGAGACCGCAACTAGTGAGCATATTTCTGAATGATAGGAAAGATGATTCAGGTCTCACCCTTCCTCCCCTTTTGTCGGCATTACTGAGAAGCTCATTAAAATCACCGCACAAAATCCATGGTTCTGTTCGTGCTTCTCCTCTAGAGATGAGCTGTTGCCAAACACCATCTCTGTTCGACACGACCGGGTCACCATATACACCCGTAAGAATAAAACTTTTGTTCTGCCAAGTAACCTTCACCTCAATCCACCTATCACAAGAAGAGATCAAGACAATATCCACCTCCTCTGTCCACAGAAGAGCTAGTCCTCCACTAGCTCCATTCGGTTCTACAGTAATAAGATCATGGCATTTTAATTCTCTGCAAATCTTCTCCATATATCCTCTTTGTTGTTTAGTCTCCATTAGGAAATATACCTGGGGAGCATATTGACTAGATATGTCCCTTAGGTTCCCTTCTCCATCCTTCTGAGTTTTTAACCTTTTATCCGGACACTTATATTGATCATGGGTGATCCGTTTACAGTGATGACATATTCTCTTAAGCTTATCATAGGATAGATTGATGATGAGAGAATGGCCAGACTTAAACTTGAAAGGCTTCTGAAACACTATAGGGTTATCCACTGGGATCCAGACTCTGGCTCTAACATGTTCAATCGAGCTAGAGTTCTTGACATGTAACTCTACATTCTCCGCGCCTTTCTCTATATAACCCAGTGTTCCGCCAATTTGTCTAACCACACTTGTTGAGACCTTATGTGGTGGTAGACCTTGCATTCGAACCCAGATTGGTATTCGCTGTAAATACTCCTCCGTAGGTACTGCAGACCATCTTTCCGCCGCGACCAACCAATTGTTCACGTACCAAGGTCTTAGTGAGAGAGTATCCAGAAGTAAATCCTCATTGGGGAAGAAGAATTGAGCTGTATCTTTGCCTATTACTCTACCACTAATTTGAGTTCCAAGTTTCAGAAGATTTGGGATAGCTTCGACTAGGCCAGTCATAGATATGCTCGTTGTGTTTAGCAGTCTCACTATCATACTCAAATTGTTTTCCTCGATCAGTTTCTGTTCTTCTTCCGAATCCGACAGAAGGATTGCATCATCCATGTTAACAGTTTCAGATGCACGTAATTGAGATAATATATCTTCATCCCGTTGTCTCG